>APFE030512569.1:0-29226 GCA_000404065.3 Pinus taeda
TATATTATTTTCTAATATTTAATCAAGAATTTCTCTTAAAAATGCTTAAAAATAAATAATATTTGGAAAATATAAATGAGACCCATTAATGGTGAATAATAGGGAAAATAAAGTGACATGGTCGTGAATAATGGGTGATATAATGGAAGCATAGGTGAAAAATGTATGGTAATGAGTGACATTTGTATGACATTTTGAAGCCCAAACAGTTACCTCTTGTAACTGGTTCTGCCATTGTTCTATTTCCTCATTCGAATCTGATGTGTAGGACCTTTTGCGCTCCCACAAAATCCAGTCATCTGTTGTAGGATTCACCAAATCCTGTTTTTGGGTGGTTATCGTGTAGATATAGTCTAGCTCATCGTCACTCTCGTCGTCACGCACTGGCTCTGTGTAGTGTGCTCCTTCCGCAAGGTCTAAAGGTACCACTATGTAGTGACTTTTTCTCAAAAATCATTTTGCACTTCTTTAGATTTATTACTCCATTCATATCAGTGGCCCAGTCTATTCCCAGTAGCCCGAGATAGGGATTGCTGTCATCCACAATATCTATCACCTCAAAATTTGCAAGCGTGCTCGCACCTTAAATATCCACCATTACTCCTTGCAATCTTCCCATGGGTAAGATATTTTGTTAGTTCGCCATTCAAAATTGAATAGGATACCATTGTAGAGTGGGTCTGCCCATGCGTTCCCATGTTTGTTTTGGAAGTATATTCATGTCTGATCCTAGATCCAAAATTACTTGATCCATTTCATACACCCAATTTGCGTAGTCAATCTCATTTCCCTTCCTGTTCGTGATTTGTGCTTTCCAAGCTTCTGGACTACACGTGGTTCTCCTGACCCAGCATACCTAGTGATAAATTCCTGCAGTCCTTTCATAGCCTTGCTGTCACACAACAGTTTCATACATGTATCCAGAAAGGTAGTGATCATTGAATGATCCATCTCCGGCTCTAGTTGATCCTTACTACCTAAAGTGGAGGCCTCCGTGAAGCTCTTCTTAGCTTCCATGAATGTCTCCTTCGCGTGCTCTAAATCAAATTCAGGTTCCATTATAGGAGCCTTGCGAACCCATGCACTTTCTTCAGGCTACTTATCTTTGTCATCTCCTATCGTGATACCACTTCTAAGAACTATGTTTACATTCGGGTCCTCTTCGTGTGGCTCGGACCTCATCATTTGCAAATTCTGAGTCAGGGGAGTCTAGAGTACTCCTTTCTCCCGCAGCCTCGCTATCTGTGTAGGGAAATCCTTTGCCTCGTGATCAAAATGAGTACAATATAAGCATGATGTTCTCATCAGATTTTTATAATCACTCACATAGTGCCTTGACCCTCCGCAATTGTAACAAATTAGCTGCCCACAACCGCTTCCTGGTCCCATTCTAGCTTGACCTCGTCCATGCCCCTGAAATCCAGTGCGCACCATTCCTGCATTTGGGTCAAGGGCTTGTGTTTGAACCTACAATCTGTAGGCAGGATTCGGATCCATCATTAGCTCATAACTTCTACAGGTGCCCTCATCATGGCCTACTGACCTGCAGAAATTATAGAACAATTGCTCAGACGTCTGCTTATACTTCTGCAATAGATGACAATTACCGATAGCGTGTTTTCCTCCTATTTGATAGATCGCGCACCATAACGTAGGTGCCGTTTATAGTCCTTCATGTGCTTCTAGTCTTAATGGCATTGACCCTCCTCCCGCCAAGTAATTCGTGAAGACTGGACAATGGTCCTTGTCATGCCCATGGCCTTTGCATTTTATGCACCATACCTCCTCGCGCACTTTTGGGGGATTTGTCTTGTCCTATTTGAAACTCTGCATTTCCAAACACAAATTTTGCAGTTGCACGTGGACTTTTTAGACTCCCAGGCTAGGATCTTGTATTGGAGTCTCGTACAGTCTCATTGCAATCTCCAAAGCTTTGGCGCCTGGGTGGATAAATTCTACTGCGACAACGCCATTCCTAGATGCGATGTTAGTGACGCTACAAACCATGCGAGGTGCTTCCCATATTTCAAGGTCATGTTGGCTTCACGAATCATACTCTTTAGTCTCTGATCTATATCCCTTGGGGTCTTGCCTAGAAGAATCACAATCTCCTTAAACCCGATAATCGATTGTGTCTCCTACTTTGGGCTGCTAAATTCACTGTTTAGCGCAACCTAGATATCTGTCATCCCCTCGTTTGGATGGTCATTATAATGCTTAATGTACCATGTCAGTGCATGATCCTGCAACGTGCTCACCAACATTGCCTTCTTTATATTGTCATCCATGACTCCTTGTGCTTCCCGTACGACCCTTACCACGAACCAAAATTGGTCCGGAACTTTGTTCCCTACTCCCCTGAATACCGACAATTTTATTTTGCTCGCCATATTGAACTATGGTGGTGGTGGGGGTGGTGTTAGTGGAGATGGAGGTGAATATGGTGAGACTAGTGGCGGTGTAGGTGGAGGTGGTAGGCATGGAATTCGTTGCCTTATCAGACTGACCGTGCTTCTCAGAGAAAATTTCGGGAGCTCTTCCTCACTTTCCCACCGAGGCAAAATCAAGGGGCTATTTTCTATCTCTGCACTACCTTCCTTTTTATAGATCCTCCCACTTCATGTAGCCCCAAACATCAATTTATTCACATAACTTTCTTTTAACACAATAACATCTTAATCCAAGTGTTCAAAGATTTAATGTGCTTACCTCGCAGTCCTTTGAGGAAGCGTCATTCTGCCTCGCTCTAGCTAACTGTTGTGTCTACTGCGAACTCGGTGATAAGCCCCCCTATAATTCGATTGAGCCAATGGTCTGCAGCGTGCGTGATCTTATCTTCTGATGCTTCTAGTCTGCGCACTAATTCTGAAGTCCACACAATTGGTTTGTCAAGCTTACACCTTCTCTGACTGTCTGCTAGCTTCACGATCCGCTCATACAACTCAGAGGGAAAGGATGCAAAGAAAATTTCAAGGATTCTGTATATAAGTAGTGCTCCAACCACTGTTCCTTTGACACTTGCGGATTCCTGTTTTCCTGCATCGTGAACTCGTGAATCTTTCTGTCAAACCACCCTTCAATTTCTTTCTTCGTTGGATTCCAGTGACACGACATCAGACATCCCTTATGCAGATCCCATTCCTAGCAATGGAACCATTTGTTGGCTTGTTGGGGCCTAACCCAGGTTTGGAGATGATTTAGCCAAACAAATCTCAGTAGTACTAGCCCTTTCGACAATAGTCCGCAGAGCGTGGACTGAGGTCTCACCTGAAGTAGTATGGGATGGTGATAGAACCAGGTTTCCACACCCTAGGGATGTCTGATGGGTTCCAGTGGACCACGGTTTGCCCCTATGCGCACTTATCAATACCTCGCACCGTGCGATGCTGCCTTCGTGCAGCCCTACTCGGGGCCTGGTCAGTGTTATTACCCAAATCCTTACTAATAACCCAATATTAGTTGATTAACTTAGCTTATCTGTATGCTTTCAGTTATACTTAACAATATTCACCATTCATACAAGTACGTGCAGTAAATAAACAGTATAATTGCAAATGATATCAAATAGGAAATAACACAAGAAAAAATGCATGGAATTCAGATAAAACTTCTCGTTATTAATCTTCTTCCTTGGTTACAGACTCGACTCTGCCCTACGCACTCAGCTGCAGGGGTCCACGCACTTAGCTACAGACTCTACTAGGCCTCTTCGCACTCAGTTGTAGAGCCTCTTCCTACTACTATGATCCAAGATGCTAGACTCTTGTTCTATGCTCACTATCTTTCAGAATCCATGTGTTGGTTCACTAACTACTTTACAACTTAGAGCCTCGCTCTATTTATACAATCCCATGGTCCGCAGACCATGGGTAGGCTGACACTACATTCAAAACTTAGGGTGGACAGCCCTATGACTCTAACATACAATTCACGCTTTGCGCCTGCAATTCATGGAGTTTTTACAACAATATTACTCAAAACTTGGGCTTTGAGCCTCAAACCATGCTGTCGAGGGATTCCATGCCCAACAAATAGTCCAATGGTAGTTGGGCAAGGATAAACTGATCATGGTGGCTGTCAATGGATGGTAGTTTGTAGGGATCCATAGAGATTGGAGTCTTCAAAGCTAATCAGTAGTATTGAGTCTCCTACATGATCGGTGTGGCATTACATATATGAGGTTGAGTATTCATGCTAATGGGAGTAAGCAATCTATGTAAAAGACCAATTTCCTGACTAATAGAAATTCAGAGCAGAGCAACAACAACAAGGGTAGTTTTTCTCTCGGAAGGGTTTCCACCAAAAATCTTGTGTCTCTTGTGTGGATGTGCTTTTGATGTGTTGATTATTGTTTATGCTGCTCACATGATTTATGATTTAGCTGCTTATATTTTATATGCATGGTTAATCTAATGTGTTCCTGGTGCATATATGTGTGATTCAGTAAGTAAAGTGATAAAAGGAAAAAATTGATAAGAAGATCACACTACTGATTCACCCGCCCCCCTCTTAGTAGTGCTCAAAGGTTTCCAACATAATTTTGGAAATATTTTGAAGTATTTGAGATATTTTCTAGGTTGGAGCCTAAGAGGATTGGAGTCCTCATTCAAGGTTGGAGCCTTGTGAGAGACCAGGTTCGAGCCTTGAAAAAGTTAAAGGTTTTGTCGTACATGTTGGAGCATAGATTTTGTAAAAGAGGATTGGTGTCCCACTTTCCTCATCTTTGTACTATCATTATAAAAAATATTTTTATTTTAATTCTAGTTCTCTGACATCATTTGTGCTTCTAATTAAGAAAAATATTAACTAGCTAATTAAAAATTGAAAGAAATACTAATTCAGCCCCCCTCAGTATTTCCAACAATCGGTATCATATCTAGTGCCTTCAAGCACAACGTAACAACTAGAAGGTAGATCCTAGAAACACAAAATACAAAGTTAAGAAGGAAAGCCTGCAAACAATTTGAAGATGTCTCCTCCTCAATCATGAAATCAGAAGCAAATGAGGTTGGCAAAGCTCCCTTGTTCTATGGAACAAACTACATGTCATGGAGCAAAAAAGTGCAATACTATTTGATGGCTCTAGGATATGGCGTATGGAAATAAGTGGTTACCAGAAGCATAATTATATAGGAGTGAAAAGAATAAAATAAATAGCCATGAAGGCGATCTTAAGTAGTCTACCAAATTCTATAAAAGGAAAGATGGGTCAAATTTCTTTAGTCGAAAGTCTTTGGGAAATGATGAAGAAAATTTATGTATAGGAATCTACCATTGTGACAACTGAGCCATAAACAAAATATGTAGAACAAGAAAGGGAGATAGATGAAGACACCGAGAGCATAAAATACGATGAAAATGCAGAAAACTTTGAAGTAGAAACTAAAGTAGACCTTAAAGCAAAACTTGTGGCTACCCTAGAAGAAATAAATAGATTGAGAAAATAAAATAAAAAATCGAAGAAGAAGGTAGAAGATATTTAACGAGATAATCATGACCTTGATGAAACAATGGAAGAAGTTGTCCTTCTAAGGCACCAAATAGAAGAAAAATCTAAGGATATCAACAAGCTTGAAGTAGAATTGCATCAACAAGAGAGGAGACATGATGAAGAAGTCATCTCTTTGGAAACTCATCTAGAAGAAGCAAAGAAAATGGAAGAGTTGTAAATATATAGTTGATGAAGAAATAAGAATATTGTGAGAAGCTTGAAGATGAAATTATCTCATTATAAAATGAAGTTGACAAGCTATGAAAAATTCTGAAGAGTTCTCAATCATTGGGTGACATTCTTAGCCATCAAACAACACCATTTGATAAAAGAGGACTTGGTTATACAAGTGAATCTCCAAAGAATAAAGAAAAACTTGAAAGCAATGTCATTATTATCCAAAGGCCAAATCACAATGAAATCTTGAATAATGTTACAAGTGTTTCCCTTTCTAAGCGTTATTCTGATGACTTCAAGGAATATTCCATTTATGCAAGTAAAAATCAAGATCAACCAAGGATTGAACCTCCTCCAAGGCAAATCAATTTCAGAAAATCATCAAGGAAAGTCTTCTCATCCACGTATCAAACCTTGTTTCTTGGTTATTGTTATTATTCCACTAATTTTGATCCTAAATCTAGAGATTGTAGAGCTTATTGCAAGAATGATTCCAAAGGTTATCATCAAAACCCTAGAAGTAAGCTTGCAGGAAGACACAACATAATCCCTAATGGCTATGGAAACATAAAATATAGCTTAGTTGCTCCATTATTCAAGATAGAATGTTATCAATGTCACAATTTTGGACATAGAGCACAAGACTTTAGAAGTAGAATGAAGTGGTTTTGTAAGCATGTCAAAGAAAAAAAGTTATCTAAAAATCCCACCAACATTTGTACAAGAAAACAAGAAAACCCCAAGGTAGAAGAACATGACTTGATATTGCATGCTCAATGCACAAATTGATAAATCACCTCGAAAATTGAGTACTCCAAGGCAAAGATGACTGGGTTATGCAAAAGAATGCAAAATCAAGCAAGATCCCTGTGAGGATCACTAAGTTTGAAGATAAGTACAAGAAGAAGAAAAGAATCATTAGATTATCTCCGCACTTATCCATGCCTACAAGGAAAGGTAAATAAACTATATCTTTCCTGCCTCTAGTCCTTAAAAAGGGTTTAGATCATAGTCAATATAAAGTACATGATAGAGCTTGCGCCAAAGAAGAGTGACTATTCATGTAACAAGGATTCCCTTCCTATCATGCCATTCACATGAGATTGAGCAAGTTTGATCTATTTGGATTGAAATTTAATGTTTATTGGGTCATTAGGTTATGTTTTATTTTTGGAGACTTTCATATCAAGCTAGATCAAATTATTATGCCATGGATTTATTGGTAGATGATCAAATTATTATGCCATGGATTTATTGGTGGATAATATGTCCTTGACCATTATACCCATCTCTGATAAGATTGTGGGAACATTGAATTCACATGAATATGCTGAATTTTTCCATCCTCAAAATATCATAGAAAGTGAAGATTGTAAAGTTGCCCAAGAGGAGGAGATTGAATTAGAAGAACTATGGAAAATATGCAAACACAATCTAGCTATGAGAGGAAAAATATGTGTTTAGCAGAGTATAATTACTGATTAAAATAAGTCCTTATATAAGAGCATCAAGAGGGGCACAAGAAAATGCAAACTAGCAGTAGAAATAACCCTCTTGTTAAAATAATGACGCTAAAGACATTTCCATATTAGTTGAAGGAAATAGCATTTCCATCAGTTTTCAAAGCCATTTATGATAATTTTGGTACAAGTAAAGACCTTAAGCATGGAAAGCAACATTTTCTTCAAACAAAGATCTAGATGTGGCTATAGGAAAGACATATTCATGGTTGGGGATTGCAGTGATTTTTTTAATAGAGCCTATGATCATATGTTCTCACTTGTTTATGTTGCCAATTTGTATCAAAGAAACAAGTGAAAAAGTCACACTTTCTTGCAAACTTTTCTAAAATTCCTGTGTAATAGGGGAGAAACTATGCACCTCTATAGGTTGTGTTAATAATATGGATGCGAGTAATAATATAGAAGGTAATTGTGTTAGTTTTCAAGAAAGGGGGATGGATTAGTTGAGGAGGCAAGAGATATTAACACTATGAATGGATCTTCTTATGAAGTGATGGATGTTTTGGGATAGAGAGAAAACCATTGGGTGTGGGGATTTGTAGCGAAGCATGTCAAAAAGAACTCCCTTGAGAATGTTCCAGAATGTTCAAAAGGAAGAAATGATAGGACATTCAAATTCCTTTCCAGATGAAAGAAGTGAGTGTACTGGAGTAAGTGCAATGAAGATATTGAATTTGTAAATGTGCACGGTAGTTTGGAGTTGGTGATTGGCGTAAATGATGAAACTGATGTAGAGATGCATATGACATAGGTTGACTGTAATAATATAGTAACTAAGGAAATTTTTTTAGTGTTATATTTTATGCTAGATGAGAATAAATGAGAGGAAGACATGATTTTTGCTAGATATCTGACTTTGTGCCTTCCTAGAATAATGTCACAAACTTGATTACGGTCTTACAATTTCAAATTTTGATCACTTTTTTATTGATACATACAACATGTTCCTCTTACTCATGGCTTGATCATTTGATTCCTCTTAATCATCAAAGGGCCATGTAGTTCCTTTTTGAGCCACATAGAGAGATATTTGTATAGTGACTAGCTTAACATCATAATAATTTCCTATATTTTCCACAAACCTTGGCACTACCCTTGACATATCTTTAGAAAACTTGATAAAGGTTTCTTTAATTTTACGGACCAAAAAATTAAATTGTATCATGTTGTCCACGATATTATTGCTACTTTGCATATGTGGCTGCTAAGAGGATGATCACTAAAGATGTTGTCTGTAGTGATGCTGATAGCAAAAATGTTGATGACTCTAAAATGAATCCAAATGACCAAAGAAATATACAAATTCGAAGCACAAGCTCAAGGGGAGCAATCCTTAGTGGTAGAAAAAGAAGGGAGAGTACATGACAGGGGGAGCACCCATTGTGTCATTGATTTAAAAGGGGGGGAGGAGAAAAGAATCACAAAGATAGGGGAAGATTAAATGACAAAGAGGGAGATTGTTGAGGTGTTGTCATTGATGGAAAAAGAAGGGCCAGAGTTAGTGACATCATCCTTAGTGGTGAATGCAAACAATAGTTATACTTCAGTTAAGATAGTTGAGTTATGGGATGAAATCAGTTGAGTTTTCCCGAGTCTTCTGACACATTTAGATTGAATTCGACTTGGAATGTGGCCCGTGAGCACCACCCTCCATTTTAGCATTATGGGATGATTTGACACAAGCACTGCATTCATCATTTTGGTGTCATTGCTTGGATGGAAATGATCAAAATATGCCTTGTATATTGATCAAAACTGTTTATTTACCTTCATATACAAAATGATTACACACAAACAGTACATTGTATGAGATTTATATATGGGAATGGCACTTGAGAAAAAAAAAACGTAGTCCAATGCTTAATTGAAGTATCCATGGTGTAATTGTCAAGAATGTTTCCAAACATAACAAGAAAAGATCAATGAGAGCTAGTTTAGGTCGGCCTCAATCATAAGCCAAGATAAATGAAGTCGAATATAATTTAATTTGATAGGTTAACTCCTCAAAAGACATGTTGGTTCAAAGAATTTTTTTTTTATTAAATAAGTTCATGTCAGCCCCATCCTAAATTCACAGGTTGACCCTATCTTGATTGACATGATTGAGTATAAATACAAGAAATTTCTTTGCCATTTGGCCTGCAACTTGGTCAAAGTGGTAGAGAAAGTACTCATACTTGAGGGAGGAAGTAAGAGTTTCATATCTCTTGAACCTCAAAGCCAATTAAAGGAGAAACTGAATCTTTTTTTGATATCAAGTTTTAGATAGGGTTTCTTAAGGTTCGTTGATTGAAATTTGGAGCAAAACATTGTCCCTTCTATGGAGCATATCTTGGATCTATTTTGGAACAAATATCAGCCTAAGGAAGGAGAATAAGTTTACCTCAAATTTGATCTGTAGTTGGGAGTAGTCTTTGGCCTTGTTTGCCTCAGAACTTAGCCTATCTATGGTCTGTTTTGGCCTTGAGGTAAAGATTAGGATTCGACCTTCTATGGAGTAAACCTTGGCCTTGAGGCAGGAGCATATCTAACTCTCTTTTGGCATAATAATTTAGACCTATGACGACTAAATTTAGGGCCTATAATTTGGCCTCTTGTGTGCAGCTTCATCCCTTCTACTAAGGCACTGCCATGGACAGATTCAACCCTCTTATTAGGCTCCTCTTGTGCACAGTTTGGTCTTGTAATCTCAATTATTTTGGTACATACATTGAACTAATTTCTGATAAGAATTGGAGATACTTTTGGAGGAATCCTAAATTTTTCTTAGGATCAAGTTTTGAAGTTTTTTTATTACATTTTTTGGAGACCTTTTGGAGTAGCCTAAGAATATTTCATTAAAGAAGACTTTGAACTAAAACTTGAAGCAGTCTATGAAATATTTAGAACATAATTGAAATATATTTAGGACCAAACCTTGAAGCAACCCTTGAGGTGACCTTTGAAGCATTCTTGAAGCCCTTTGAAGGAGAATTTCAGTAGAACTTGTTGAGTTGTTCAAGTAGTCTCTTGGAGTAGATAGAAGACATTCCTTGAAGAAAACTTGAAGTTGAATTTTGAGCATATCTTGAAGAATTTTTGAATAGATTTTGGAGAACCTATTGGAAACAATCCTTGAAGTGTTTTTGAAGTTACTTTGGAGTAGCTCTTAATGAAGTTTTTGGACAAATATTTAGAAGTTATATTGGAGGAACTTTGGAAGCACTTCTTGAAGATACATTGGAGAATTTTGGAACTATTTTGAATAATTTGAAGTGTTTGTCTAGGTTGGCGCCTAAGAGGATTAGAGTCCTTATTCAAGGTTGGAGCCTTGAAGAAGTTAGATATTTTGTTGTACAGGTTGGAGCCTGAATTTTTTAAAAGAGGATTGATGTCCTCATCTTTGTACTATCATTATGAAAGTTATTTTTATTTTAATTCTTGTGCTCTAACATCATTTGTTCTTCTAAGTAAGAAAAATATTAACTGGCTAATTAGTAATTGAAATAAATATTGATTCACCCACCTCTCAGTGTTTCCAACAAATTAATGTCATAATTTTCAAAGCTTTTTGTTGTAGTTTTGCTACTAAGTTTTGATTAGGACTACTAACTATTATCTAATACTAGGTATATTTTATAAAATATTTACATCTATAATATATGTATATATAATATATATATATATATATATATATATATATATATATATATATATATATATATATATATATATATATATATATTATATATTAATATATATATATATATATATATATATATATATCATCGGTATGATGTTGTATATTCCATATGAGGAATATACAT
This sequence comes from Pinus taeda, assembly GCA_000404065.3. Taxonomy (NCBI): domain Eukaryota; kingdom Viridiplantae; phylum Streptophyta; class Pinopsida; order Pinales; family Pinaceae; genus Pinus; species Pinus taeda. The sequence continues at coordinate 10,998 of APFE030512569.1, forward strand.
AAACTGACTCTCAACATTAACATTGAACATGTCACTTGCAGGAATTGAACCTAGGTTGGGAGGATTCCATTCCTTCCTCCTAACCGGTCGGGATAACCCCAATTGACACACACACATATCCTAGGAAAAGATGAAGATGTTATTTCATCATAAATATCTATATTGTTTAGTAAAAAATCATAGAAGTGCTTGAGGTTCCTCCTTTCATTGTGTATCTTGTCTTGTTGGAATCCAACAATTTTATTTTTGTTCATGCTTATCTATGGATTCATTAGTCCATGGCTACATGTCTACATGTGTTGACAACAAAAAATTTAATGACGAGCATGTAATATGATCTTATTATGCAACTGACCTAAAAGCTTCAATCCTAAGGATTGCATTTATGAAATTCTTTTGTAAAGGCTAATATGTTGTTCATTGGGCTTTTCCTATGACCTAAATGTAGCTTGTTTATTAGGGAGTCCTCTTCTTTCTCCCTTCATTCTACTTCTACCTATAGATTGGATATACTTGAAGGCGAACATTTAATGTTCAAAATATGTCTTCTATTTGTATTATTTTTTATCACTACTATCTAGCTCCTTAGCTCCTTTTATTTTTATGAATTTTTGTTAGGATTTCCTTTTGTACTCCCACTATAGATTTAAAAATACGAGTACAAAATTACATGAAACAAGAAATATACTCCTAGAGTATGATAGGTGAGCTCTTCAAACCATATCCCAGTTGTTGAAATAGAAAATAATTCAAAGGATAGAAAGTATCTCTTAATTGCATCCATAATTTACGAACTTCAACATAAGCTCTCAAGCTATCTTCATACTCTTCAATAGAAGCTTCAACTAGCATTTCTATTGGCTACAAAATTGATTAGACAAACAATACCACTCTTAAATGCAATAATCATGTCCCAAAAAAATATTTTCACACAAAATATTATATAGCTCATACAAAACAAAGTTGATGAACTACTAGCATCAGTTTTTAGGGGTTTTTGAGATATATGTAGACAAAAATCAAGGAAAACTCTAAAATTAATTGAATTTACATCTTGAATATTTCTCAATATGTTAGTTGCAAACAAACAACATGACCATAAATTTTCTATTTAGTAAAAGCACTATCATGCTTCAAACAAATGATAGCATAGATTGGAATCAATATGTAACTCAAGCAACAGAGTTTTCTTGTATTTTGAACTGAAATACCTAAAGCACAACTATCCATGAAAGTCCCTAATAACACTAAGTTAAATTCCAAATTGCATGAAAGAATGTTGGTTTGAGGGGGCTTGACCCAGGTTCGGAGTTAGTTAGCCAAACAAACATCCTGTACAACTGGCCCTTTCAGCAACAGCCCGTGGAGCGCAGACTCAGGTCTCACCCGAAGCAATAAGGGGGGATGCTGGAACCAAGTTTCTGCACCCTTGAGATGTCTAAGGGGTCGATTTAATCCAACTGTGACTACATTCATGCAGGTCATTTCGCGCACTTTCCTGACTTGCGAGGTATTCGCACTCTATTATACTCGCCTTCATGCAACCCTAACTAGGGGCTGAGTAGCTTTCGCATCGCTAAAGTAGCGATCTGTGCTATTTCACCAAGTTACACCACATATCCTACTTATCTTCTTATAACAGTTAGTTATCTTTGCATAAACACATATTTTATCTTATATTCACTTATTCAACCCATTCATATAAGTTTGTGCATCATATAAACAACAGAAATGGAAATTATACCCAATACATTCAATGTAGAAAATAGTAAAAGATACACAAAATTGATGTAAAACTTCTCTTTATTACTTCTCCAAAGATTATAGACTCAACCCATCCTGTGCACTCAACTATAGGGGTCTGCACACTCAGCTGCAGACAACTAGGCCTTTGCACACTCAGTTGTAGATCCTTATGACCCTAAGACATGACTTTACACTTTAGACTCAATGCTTCATCATCTCTTAGATTCTTCGATCTTAGATTCTTAGATGTCTCTTTACACTTAAAGCCTTGCTCTATTTATACAATCCCATGGTCCGCGGACCATGGGTAGAACTCTCAACCCAACATTACATTACAAAAGTAAGTGCGGACAACCCTATGACTCAATTACAACTTCATGCTCTGTGCCCAGAAATCGTGGAGTCTTTTCATTGGATTTAGTCAAAACTTGGGATTTAAACCCAAAAACTTGCCTTGGGGGATCTCGCGCCCAACAAGCCCCCAACACAAACATCTGGACTCGCCCTCGAGTCACTCTGTCGGTGCGGAGATCTTCAAGTGGAGACCTCCCAACTCTGCTCGAACTATTGAAAGGTCAGTAATGCATTGAGTGGGTACCTCTTGTATCTCATGGATGCGTTGTTCGGAGAAAACTATATTTGAACTACTTCCTTGTATATGCTCCTATGTTCCCTACATCTGTGCAAAGTTGCCATTAATCATTGTTGTGATGATGAAGGCCTCATCAATCCATGGTTGGACGCGTGCCTTCAGAACCGCTTCTTTCTGTCGTGTTACGTCTACTTGCTCCTTAAGGGCTTTGGCCTGTTGCATTCGCCTGAGTCTCTGTGTGAGGGCCACCATCTATGCAATCCCTTTGAGGTCGTCATACTATTGCTAAAGCTCACACGCCTCTTTTTCTAAGTGTTGTATGTTTGGTTCCTCCTGCAGAGTGGTAAGGACCTCGAATGACTCTTCCAAAATTTTGGTGTAGTCCTTCACTGCAGTCCTGATCTTCTCCATCCCTGATGTAATGGAGATGGTGCATTGTTCCCTTACCTTTGGAGAAGTTGAAGGTTGTGCCTTCAATTGTAGCTCTACTATCTAAAGGTTCAGCTCCAGCTAAACCTTGGCCATCTCTTCTCATGCCTCATGCACTCCTGCTGCTAACCTCTGAATGTGTGCCTCTACTAGGATGGCCAACTCAAGGACCATCTGGCAAGCCTCCTTAGCCACCTACACCATCTATCGATTCTGTGTGACTACCTTATCATGCTGCAGGCTCAGTTTCGCGATGTTGATTCTTTGTTTTCTTAACACCTATAGCGCACGGTCATCCCTGGCCCGCAGTTCTGCTATCACTCAGTCTTGTAGGACATAGAGTGTCCCTCGAGGGAGCGAAACCATGTTGATTCATACTCCTTTCAAGGTAACGACCATAGGCTTGTCGGCCTCGTTTTCTATAACCAATGCCCCCTCTGGCAACACTATTGTGTTGGTCATGCGGGCGCGCAACATTTCCTTAGCTGTGGCCATTCCTACTGCGAGGCTGATCGAGAGAGTACCATCCTAGGGAGTGTGCACCTACAACTCCTAAATCTATGCTTAGAGGGCCCCCAACACAATCTAGTTCTCCTCTGCCAACTATTGGAGGGCCTCCAAGGTGACATCCTCCACCATCTCCCCTATATCATGCAGATCTCCCTCAGTGAGGGTGATCGGGTTAAAAGAAGTCTTAGGTGCTTTCATCTTCTTTTGTGGCCCCACCTACTCTCTCGGGTGCTAGTGCTTTAACTGTGTCGTCATTGTTTGTAGGTTCATGCCACCCTCCTCTATCTCTGTCTCCATTTCTTTTTCCTTCTCAGGTGAAGGCGACTTCCGGCCCTTGCACTCCACTTGTGCTTCTTCTACTGCTACCTCTTTCCTTCTCTTCTCTGCCAAGTGCAGCATCTGCAATTTTGTTTCCTCCTTCTGCTGTGTAGCATGATTTTCTGTTTCTGTCGTGGAGATGGCTGGAGCATGCCACTCCAATGGCCACGCCTTAAGTACATTGAAGGTAACATCATCCGTGGCCAGGTATGGTAGTTCATTCCACTTCTTCACGGGGTCCTTGCATGCCCTGATGTAGACGTGGTGGAAGTCCTCCTTGAACTCTACGAAGCTTTGTAGGCTATTGTAGATAGTTGGAAATAACCACAGCTTGCAGTTAATCCCCATTCTGATGTTCATCTCCATGAACATCTAGAATATGTTACTATCTCGGATCCGGTGCATGTCTTCAGTGGCCCAAAGCGAAGTGGACTTCGTGGCCTCTGGGAGATCCCTTGCAATTATGGGGAACTGGCTATCCTCAGGTAATTCCCCAGCCACCAGCACTATGGATAGTAGAAACCATGCATAGTGGAAGGTTTTCCCCTATTCTTGTGCCTCGCGGTAATTCTCTAGGAACTCCTTGCACAAGAATTCAGACCAGTTAAACTGTACCCCCTCTATGCACTACTTAGCAAGTGCAACCACTGGCACAAGCACCTCATCCGCGCAACACTTCCACATGACCTTACCAACCAGTATCTAAGTCGTAACTTTGACTACCTTGTTGGTGATACTGGAGATCACGTAGCCCCCTATTTTTCTTCTCCATATTATATTTCTTTTTCATGGCCTTCGCGATGGCCAAATCACTGCTTTTACCCTCTGAAATGTCCGCTGGGTCTTCCCATTTACAAGGGAGTCAAGTAATTCTATGGATCAGGTGGTCCATGATGGGGATGGGCTCCTCCAACCAAAAACACCCATCATGCACCAAGCAGAGCAGCTGCTTGATGATGAAGATACTCATTGGGGCACGATGGTAATGCGACACCTAGAGCAGGTTCAACAACCTTGCAGTTTCGACTCCGCATAACCACTTGTGTGGCTCCAACTCTATGACTCCCACTACGGTGTTTTTCTTTGGCTTCATGAGCTATGCGATCGCCAAGTGAGGGAATTTCTCGTGGTCGGAGAGATCCCAATATTTGAACTTCAAACTCGGCACCCATCCCAGGTGTGCTCCTTAAAAAATGATATCATCGGGTAGTAGTGGAGTCTGTAGAGAGCTTTTACTGTCATCGATATCCTTGGGCACCTTTTCCTTCCCCTTCCGCATAGGAACATACATGGGCAGCCTGGTTAGAGGGTCCACGCGCTCATTTTCTTCCTCCATGTCTTTGTCCTCATCCTCTTCTATCAGGATGTCCTCAAGGTTTTCCTCCTCCTCATCGGTTTCCAAATTAACTGCTTTCCCTTTTTCTTCCATGGTCAATTTAGTTTTTAGTGGGTTTTCAGGGGACATGTGCACCAGAATCATAGGCTACTTATCCTTCTTGAGCCTCGATGTGCGCAATGATTTAGGGATTTCCACCACTTTCCCAATGCTCTTAGGGGCATCTTCTACTATCATAGTCTGGGCGGCCTCTTTGGTGGTCATTTCTCCGATTTCTCTGGCTTCTTCAGACACTACCATTTTGTTTGTCTAGAAATCTCTCAACTGCTCAACTGGGTGCTCAAACAATGCTCTCAACAGGTTAAATAGTTCTCAGTTCAGAATACTTTGGGTGCGCGACAACTCAATATTCAAATGACCAAGTGTTGTTTGTTGGGCAACCCTTTACAATTTATAGCACCTTTTGAATTCAAATTCACCCGTTCCCCCCAAATCTGGTCCATTAATGCTCCCTTGGTGGCAGATTTCCCCAAATATTGCCCATAAAGCTTGCCTTAAATGCCTATCACCCACTCCATTTGGTCTCAAACCAAGCATCACATCGTGAATAGTGACTATAATGGTCACTTTCTAGCCAACCCGCGCGACAGTGCAGCTACTCTTGCACTATTGCGGACCTAGTGACACTTCGCTCCTGCACGCAACCCTGACATTGCGTAGCTCTTGGGTAGAGTATTTTATAGTCCCATGCCTCCTTTCAACTACCTGGAGTGTTAATATTGTGCTTTCCACGACTAGTCAGGTGGTTGCACCATTTGTATATGTTTTCGACCGACCATCACTTACATTTTCTCAGAAAAGTTCACCTTTTAACCACTATTTGTGACCCCCTTAGTAATACGCAGTCCAATCCAAGGCATCAAACTGATCAATTCTTGGTGGTAGCCTCTAGATTTATCATCGTAATCATGCGCATCCTGTTTTATCACCACAATTTTCTTATCAAGAAAGTCCTTCTTTACTCCTTCCTCAAGCTTCTTGACTTCTTCTTCCATCATGGTGCTTTTCGCCCTTAACCGAACTCTTTCCTTCATAAGTTCTTGGAGCCTAAGATCACCCTATTGGATCTCTTCATCAGGTCCCAAGCGTTCTTTTTCATCTAGATGCATGATCCCTTCTTCTAAGGGTCTGTGAACTATCATTTCCACGGGAGCTGCTATGCGCAGACTAGGCATAATATATTCCATCGATATTAAAGCATTTGCTCCATAAGCCAACCTAGAAGGCATCTATCCCATCATTTTCTTGCACGTTGTCCTATAAGCCCACAAAATTGCTGGTACACACAGGTCCCAATCACTTCACTGCACATTATATACCGTATTTAGTGCTTCGTATACTTCGTTAAATTCTTCTGCGTGGGTAACCTTCTGCACACTCGTTCTTTCCACATTCTAGCATTCCAACTTGAGGGACCATTCATTCCATTGCCCCCCCAATGCAGGCTTATTGACCATATTCCCCAATGTGAAGTTCATGTGCATCCATGCAAGTTGTTTACCATATGCTTGTACCCACCTAGATAGATGCGCACAGACCATCCCATACATTGTATTTATCTATTAGTCATATCTTAGGCTTCCAAAAATGCATGCGCATCATTCTCCTGCATTCATGCCAGTCCCCAAAGCTTCCTTGGTACATACCCCACCCCCTCACGAGCGTAGCGCGTAATACCCAATTCAAGGCTTCGAAATGTTGTTTTTCTGGCATCTCCCTTTCAAATCTGTCCAAGAAAGCATCTACCTCACCTAATCCATCATAAGTAGGCAAATCTCTCATTTCTGTTGATACACATGTTACAGTTTAATGTGGTTACCTCATGTAATCGGTTCTACAATCACTTTATTTCCTCATCTGAATCTGAAGTACAAGAGCTTTCACGCTCCCATGACATCCATCCATCCGCAGTGGGGTTTACACAATCTTGCTCTAGCATGGTTATTTTGTAGATGCAGTCCAAATCACCATCACTTTCATAGTTGTGCACCAGCTCTGTGTAGCACGATCCTTTAGCAGGGTCCAAAGGTACAACTATGAGTAGAGACTTATTATCAAAAATCATCTTGTACTTCTTTAGATTAATCATCCCACTCATGTCAGTGGCCTAATTGATTCCTAAGAGCGCGATGTAGGGATTGTTGTCATCAACAATCTCTATCACTTCAAATTCTGCTAGTGTGCTTACCCCTTCAATATCCATGATGATTCCCTGCAATCTCCCCATAGGTATTATCTTTTGTTGGTTCACCCTTCATAGCTAGATAGGAGACCATTGCAGTGTACGTCTTCCCATGCACTCCCATGTTTGCTTCGGCAAAACGTTCACATCTAATCCTAGGTCCAGAATTACTTGGTCCATCTCATATTCTCCAATCTGTGTGGTCAACCTCATTTCTCTTCCCATCCTCATCACATGCTTTCGAATCTTTTGGACTACGCACAACTCTCCTACCGCAGTCCCAGTGCATTTTTTAATGAGTTCCTGCAATCCCTTTACAGCCTTACTATCACATAGTATCTTCATGCATGTTTCTAGGAACGTCATAAGCATAGATGGGTCCATTTCCAACTTCGATATTTCTTTGCTTCCTGAAGTGGAGGCATCAGTGAAGCTCTTCTTAGCTTCCATGAAGGTTTCCTCACCGCGCTCCAAAGCAAACTCTGCTTCTTTCGTCGGAGCCTTGCGAACCCAAGTACTATCTTCGAGCTGTTTTCCTTTATCATCTCCCATTGTAATTCCACTTTGGAGCACAATGTTCACATTTGGATCTTCCTCACATGGCTTAGACCTCATCATCTATAGGTTCTGAGTTGGGGGAGGTTGTAGCGCTCCCATATTGTGCATCCTAACTATCAGTGTAGGATAATCCTCCATCTCATGATCAAACAAGGTACAATACAGACATGATGGATGCATTGGATTCGTACAATCATGGGCATAACATCATGGCCATTTGCAATTGTAGCATATCAGTTGTTCGCGACCTCTTCCAGGTCCTTCTCCACCTTGGCCTTGTCTGTGCCCCTGAAATCTGGTTTGCACCACTCTTGCATTCTGGTTAAGGGGTTGCATTTTAGTTTGAACTCTATAGATGGGAGTTCTATCCATCATCATCTCATAGATCCTACAAGTGTACTCATCGTGTCCAACCGATCTACAAAAATTACTGAACAACTGTTGTGAATTTTGTGTGTACTTCTATAACAAATGGCAGTTGTCCATAGTATGTTTTCCTCCTATTTGAAAAATCGTGCACCACAAAGCAGGTGCCACGCTAGATCCTGCTTTTGCCTCCAGTCTTACCAACATCGGTCCTCCTCGCATAAGGTAATTTGTAAACACTAGGAAGTGGTCCTTGTCATGACCCTGACCCTTACAAATAATGTGGCATACCTCTTTGCTCACTTCCAAGCAAGCTATCTTGTTCTATTTCAGACTCTGCATCGCAAGGCATAAGTTTTTCAATTGCGATTGGATCTTCTGAACTCCCAAGTTAGGATCCTGTATCAGGGTTTCATGCATCCTCATCATGATCTCCAAGGCCTCTACCTAAGTTGTTAACCTTTGTTGTGATAATGCATTCCTTAAATGCGGTGTTAGCAATGCTACAAACCATTTGCGGTGCTATCCATCCATCAAAGTCATATTAGCTTCGTGAATCGTACACTTTAGTCTCTGATCCAACTCCCAAGGAGTTTCACCTGGTAGCATTGTGATCTCTTTGAATCCAATGACTAATTGCGCCTCTGACTTCAGCCTGCTAAATTTTCTGTTTAGCACAATTTGGATATCCGCGATCCTTGCATTTGGATTATCATTAGAATTCTTAATATACCATGTCAGCATGTGATCCTGCAGAGCAATGACCAATGTCGCTTTCTTTATATTATCATCTGTAACTCCTTGTGCTTCCCATACGGCTCTTATCATGAACTAAAACTGGTTCAGATCTTCATTTCCTACTCTCTTGAACACAGGTAAGTTTATCGTGCTTGCCATATTGACTCACGGTGGTGGCGGAGGTGGTACGGGCGAAGATGGAGGTGAAGGTGATGAAGCTGGTGGTGGTGTGGGTCAGGGTGGTATGCACGGAATTCTTTGCCTTATCAAATATATCGCACTTTGCAGTGAGACCTTTGCGAGCTCTTCCTCGTCCCCTTGCGGAGGTGAAATCAAAGGGCTATTCTCTGGTCCCTTACTTAGTACGTTTTTGTAGGTTTCTCCACTTCGTGTGGCTCCAAACATCAAGGTAATTGCATAACCATTTTTTCACACAATAACATTTTAATGCAAGTATTAAGAGACTTTACATACTTAATTCGCGGTCCTTTGAGAAAGCATTGCTTTGCCTCACTATAGTTGACTGAAGTATCTGCCATGAACTCAGTAATGAATCCTCCTATAATCTGATCGAGCCAGTGATCAATAATGCGCACGATCTTATCCTTCGATGCTTCCAATCTGCACACCAACTCTGGGGTCCAAACAGTAGGATTGTCGAGCTTCCACCTTCCTTGGCTATCTGATAGCTTCATGATCCACTAGTATAGCTCAGTAGGGAAAGATGTGAAGAAAATTTCATGGATCTCTATGTACAGGTAGTATTCTAACCACTCTTCTTTTGTCAGTCACAGATTCCTACATCGTGAACTTGTGAATTCTCCTGTCCTACAAACCTTCAATATCCTTCTTAGTTGCATTCCAATGATATGACATTAGACATATCTATACAGATTCTAGTCCTGGCAAGGGAACCATTTGTTTTCTTGAGGGGGCCTGACCTAGGTTTGGAGTTAGTTAGCCAAACAAATCCCTATACTACTGGCCCTTTTAGAAACATCCCATGTAGCGCGGACTAAGGTCTCACCTGAAGTAGTATGGGGGGATGATGGAACCAAGTTTTCGCACCCTTAAGATGTCTAAGGGGTCAATTTAGTCCAACTGTGACTACCTTGCACAGGTCACTTCACGCACTTTCCTGACCTGTGAGGCCTTCACACTCTATTATACTCACCTTTGTGCAGCCCTAACCAAGGTCTGAGGAGCTTTCGTGCTGCTAAAGTAGTGATCTGCATTATTTCCCCAAGTTACACCACAGATCTTACTTATCTTCTTATAACAGTTAGTTATCTTCACGTAAACAGATACTTTATCTTATATTCACTTATTCAACACATTCATATAAGTTCACGCATCATTTAAACAATAGAAATGGAAATTATACCCAATATATTCAATGCAGAAAATAGTAAAAGATACACAGAATTGATGTAAAACTTCTCTTTATTACTTCTCCAAAGATTACAGACTCAACCCATCCTATGCATTCAGCTGCAGGGGTTCGCACACTTAGCTGCGGACTACTAGGCCTCTGCGCACTTAGCTGTAGAGCCTTCTCCTACTTTACAACCCTAAGACACGACTTTACACTTTAGACTATATGCTTCGTCATCTCTTAGATTCTTCGATCTTAGATTCTTAGATGTCTCTTTACACTTAGATCCTTGCTCTGTTTATGCAATCCCATGGTCTGTGGACCATGGGTAGAACTCTCAAGTTGACATTACATTACAAAAGTAAGGGCGGACAACCCTATGACTCAATTACAACTTCATGCTCTACGCCCACAAATCGCAGAGTCTTTACATCGGACTTAGTCAAAACTTGGGCTTTAAACCCCAAAACTTGCCTTGGGGGATCCTGTGCCCAACAAAGTAATAAAAAAATCCACTAATTTTGTTCAAAGCTCTTGCCATGGCAAATGAAACAAAATGAGATATTGATACGCAGGGCAAGGAAAAAAATAAATTGGTGCATATGGATTCAGGTAATAGTCCAATGTCTCAACATGATTTAGATCATATCGATCTGACCTGGTTCTTTATGGATCATAACTCCTATCGAGTCTGGACTGGGAGAAGAAATTAATCAGTTGAGAACTAATACTTTCCTTAGATCTAGTATTGAGTACCTCCTGCTAGAATAAATCTCTCTCAATAAAAGGTGGTGCTTTATTCTGGTTCCATCTTACAAAATCTAAATAGTAAAAAGTTTTACTATCAAGGAAGATGGTATGCAATCTCAAATTGGGAGCTAATGATAGGTCATAGAAGACATAAAATTGACCCAATAGAAGTCTAAGGAAATTTTATATAAGAATCCATATATATCTCAAACAAAAGTAGGAGCTTTGGTTTTAAAGGTTCCAATGGACTTCATGTTAGGATAGGAAAGAGCTTAGAGATATTAGAAATAGATGGAGTGTTTTTAGGATTTAGAAAATCTATTGTATTTATTAATTCTATTTATTGTAGCTTACAGGTATGACAAAGAGGAAAAGTGAGATAGAGTGTGATTATAGAGAAGAGGAAGAGGGTCAAAGTAAAGCATGCTATTTTGGCATAATTCAGCCAAGTAAATTTTTGTGTATTTTAACTTGATTTTATTGAAGGCATATTTTCATGTCTTTGTTATTGTGAAATACTTGTTTAAGTATTTTATAGTGAGATGATTGTCTCTTTTTGAAGTGAGTGATCAATGGAATGAATGTGTAATTGTGGGCTCAAAAATGAAATTTATGATAAACTTCTGGATGGTTTGAGAATGTACAAGAATTGGTTTTTGAATTCATAAGTAATCAATAAGGTTTTCCAATCACTGTGTAAATTTTATTCTAGTTGAAATTGTGGATTCAATGAAATGAGAGTTCTCAGTGATAGATATAGAAGCCTCTATTGAAGAATATACAAAATACTCAAATTTATTAAGCATTGGAATCACGTTGGAATGTATGCTGGGAATTTCATTGTTAACCAACATATGAGTAAATAGGGGCTTCGTTGTTGTTGTAGATCTCTCTCCTCATGCATATGGATATGATTTTCAATATATATTTGAAGGTTTGTCAGGGATCTTGGAAAATTGGTTGCGTATTACATTGAACAAACTTTTGGATAGAGTTGATGATATAAGGAATCATAATTAAGCGAAGGGAAGATTTGTATGGTAGAGTTTAAAAGTTGGTTTTTCCTAGTGATTAAATCATTAGCCTAAAGAATAAGAGTCACCATCTATGATCTCATAATTCATCTATATGGAAGAAGTCTAACCATTGAATGAATTTTAATCATTCGTATATTGTGGGCCAATATTGTTGATTTCTGCGATTCTTGTTATTATTAATCTCTCGAGACTAGCGAGGTCCGTACACATTGAAGAGGCTATGATATTACTCTGAGATTTTGTTAACTCTAGCTCATCTTCTGGCTTTACAATCACATGCTCAAACCACATACAGTCCAACACACACAGTTCAACATTTCTCTAGGCAGCTCGATGTAATCTAATGATGAAGAATATTACAACAGAGACAAAGAGGAAACAGAAGTGTCTTCAATGGAACTAACAATTTTTATCAAAGCCAATTTTCATCTCAAGATTTTCCATCTCAAAGATCAAAAGCAATCTACAGGGGAAAAAATAAATCATATTATGCATCCTTAATAATAAGAAGAATGGATTTTAATGAGGTGATCCAAAAGGAGCACATGGAATCAGATTAAACCTTGTGTGGGTGGAAAGATTCTGATACTCAAATGATTGATACTGGAAGTATTGCTTCAAGTAAACTTGCACTTTGTGGAGCTTTATCTATTGCCAATGATCAAGAAAAACCACACCAAGTGGCCTATGTTAAACCAAGGAAGGAAAAATATGACTTTGGCTGAATTTCTCCATTAAGGGGGAGTGTTGAAATTAATGGAGAAATCTAGTCTTTTCTATATTAATGTATTTGGTTGTTTGTTGTTGTAAGTTAGGATTGAGATCCTCTATTTAGGTCCAAGATCCTATTATTTAGGGAGTGGTTCAAACCACCCAACTAATGTATGATTTTATATGTACAAGACTTTGATTAAATGAAGTGTGTTGAGTGCTTCGACATTCTATAGGTAACTCACCTAGAGAGTCTCTTGATTTTATCTCATATTCTCTCTCCTTGATTTTAACGAATTCACTAATCTCAACGGTGTTCAAATTTCTGGAGGTGTCACCCACACACCCCTAGTGTAGGAAGATACCACAAATATACGCCCCATGGAAGTTGAATTATGAAGCCATAGTCAAAATTTGATCGTAGAGCCAGAGAATTTTGAAATAGAGAGTACCATCTGAAACAAAGTATATGTCAATATATGGAAGGAGTGTCTCATTACTGAATGCCAGGCCGATCCATGAGAGCCAACACTTGCTGAAATCAAGTAGGAATAAATTTGTATATATATATATATAACCGTGGTATTTTTCCCGTAGATATTTTCATTTCAGCTGGTGTACTTACATTCAAAGGGAGATAATGTTATCAAGAAAATACATAAATATTTATGTATGTTTGCAAAATATTTAATTATATTTATAAATATTTGCAGTTGTAACAAGACTTTAAGGATTATATATATATATAATATATATCTATATATATATATATATATATATATATATATATATATATATATATATATATAATATATATAGCAAGGCTAAAAGTGGATCATTACATGAATTATTGAAAGGATGTATGTATAAAATATCTTATATATGATGATGAGTAAAGTTCTATATGAAACTCCCCCTTTCCCTTTCCACCATCGAATGCACACAAGGGGGCATCTGGGCATCCTAGCATTACAAATTGGCGTATGAATCGTTTAAATGTTGAATTGTGAGGAATCAATGAAAGATGTGTTGGTATATATGCATGTATATAATTTACACATGTATTATTATTTAACATATTCTTGTTGAATGATGGTTGATTTGTCATTAAGTGATCATTAATATTTTATATGTGCATTTTTTTTTATAAAGTTGGATGTTTGTGAACCCCAAGGGAGTGTGCAATTATTTTTAGTTAATTAATTGCATCATTAATTTAGATGTAGCTGCCCACGGTTGTTAGTTTGCAAGTGTAGAATCAGCTACCAAATTAAGTACCGAATTAAATACTAAATTTTTGGAAAATGCCAAACTAGTATTGAATTAAGAACCAAATTTCTGTAGGTTGAATTTAGGTTTGAATAATGTTTTGAGCTTCACATGTGAACTAGGTGTGAACATAAATCCATTCATAAACATATCGTTGCAACCCATGCCATCTTGAGAAGTGTCAATGTGTGAACCTTTACTTAGTACTGAAACTAATATAAGTACCGAATTTCCAAATTCCAGTACTATAATTTATTGTTTGGGCACATAAACATATTAGTAAACCATCATTGGAAATTGACATTAAAAACTCATTTAATCATTAAAAATATAATAAATCATTAATAATTAACCAAAAGGTAAAATGAATGTATTTAGTGAAAATTGGTAATATGATAGTTATGAAATATGTTATAAAAGTATGAATATGGCTTGTAAATGAAACATTTGGATGTCCAATACGATAACATATCTAGGGCCCAATAGGCCCATTGCAATATAGCCTTGAGAGCTTATTAATAATGAAAACCTTGTTGTGTTTGCACAACACCGCAACAAAACTATGTCCTGGTCCTTGTGCTTTAGCCCCTAGCATTAAGCTTATGGGATTACTTGTCCTTTGGGTTTGAAACTCTTCACTTATGCTCTTTTCATTGGTTGTTGTATCTAGTTGTTGATCTGATAATCACCCTATGAGTGACCTCTGTTGAAGATTTATTAAACAAAAGGTATTACAGACTCATGTGCTGGTGTGTGTTCTGCATTATTGAAACAATGGATCAATCAGATTGCTAATACACAGACATTTTAAATTGAAAGACAACAGAGAAATACAGTAAGAAATACTACACACAAACAATGTTTAATAAGGAGTTCACCCTATTCTCCAGGGCTACGTCTCCGGTCCAGCTTCAGTGGTGGTTTGGTTTTATTATGTCTTACAGCAGAGAATTTACAATGCAGAGACTCAATATGAGTTCTCTTGGTAGCAGATTTTGCTTGGCAGGGTGGCTCTTGGATTCCCCAAGCCACTCAGAGTTCACAGACTCTTTTTCTTCCTACCAGCTCTGTGACCTTTCGTCTACAGTGGAAAGAGCCAACTATGATGCTCGATCCATACAGATTCCTCTATGGGAAGGCTTGAATCTTCAAGCTCTCTGGTGCTCGATGCTGCCTGTGGTTAGCTCAGCCCTCTATCTCCTCTGCTTGGCTTTACTATTCTCTGTGTTCAGTCCTCCTTTCAGGGTTCATTGTTCACTGTCTCTCTTGGCCGCTTGTATTCTTCTCCAAATCCCCCTCTATTCGACTGTGTCTGTTCATGGCTTTAACCATTCGATCCCTGTGCCTGTTCGGTTCCTCTCCTGCCTGCGTCGATTCACCATCTGCAGCTATGCTTGGAGTTCCCTATTCGGAATCAGCATGAACACTCAGGGAGTGCCACGTGTCCCCATCTAATTAGTGCTAGCATGCTTCGTCGGTTCGTTCCTCTGGTTATGTTGTGGATATGCTCTTTCTCCACCGTGGTGGTCAACGGATTCCAAATCCTTTTAAATCGCAGCTTATTTCCCTGTTGATTCCGCTTCTTTCCTTCGGGCGCAATCTCAGCCATCTGATCTGGGCTTCTCCAGATCCAACTTCATCCGCATATTGAGTGCGGTTGACTTGCTTGACCGTTAGCGCACGATCACGACGGTTTTTATCTCACCTCCACTGCCACGTGTCGATTGCTGAGTGGGATCACTCCGCTCCTGTCCGAAACCTCTTACCATTCAAGGGCACCCCGATCAAACCATCGGTTTCTAGGGCGCAGGGCCCGCCTTTGTGTTTTAGCGCTTTTTCTTTCTCCGCCCATGGTTCTCTGTCTCCCAACGTGACCAAGGGCTTAAGGCTCCCCCATTTCGGCCCTGTCTGCCCAGCGAAGCACGATTAGCGCTTAAGGCGCTAATCACACATCAAAAGCACCTCCTTTTCCTGATTCGAGGCTCCCAGGGGTTGTTTTGGCCTCCTGCGTAGTCTCCATGGGCCTCGGTCAACGCGCTTTGACCGAGGTCCTCATCATTCCGCATCGGCTGCCATGGCCACTAGTTCAGGGTGTTTTTGATGTTGTTTTGGATTTCATTAAAGATTTCTTTAACTTGATGCAGTAAAAGTTCTTGACAGTCTTTTGTGGATTCGATTCAGATCATGGCCTCCCTACTGAAAAAGCTTTTGGACCACCAAAAGTTGGTTTTTCTTCAAGCATCGACTAAGTGAGGAAACTGTTGTCTCACTTATCCAAGCTCAATCCACTTCGCATTGCTCAGCTTCGAACCTTTAAGCCCAATCCTGAGGTATTCCACCTATCCACTGTGCATCATCCTCACCTTCCTGTCCAACATTGTGTCTTCCTGTAACTCATTAAGGTATTCAGGTAGCAGGTCATCAACAGAAGGTAATTGACTCTGCTCTTCAGGGTCCTCAATCATTGAAAGTTCAAACAACCTCAAACAATCTGCGTTCATGACTAAGTAGATGTGCATGTAAGCTGCCAGATCAAGGCGGAAGGAATTTTCACCAATTTTCTCAAGTATCCTAAAGGGTCCGTACCTGATAGGTTTTAGCTTTTTACCTTCACCTTTCATTCTGTCCTTGCTGATATACATCCAGACTTGGTCTCCAACTTGAAAACTATGCTCCATCTGATGCTTATCATGCCTAGCCTTGTACTTGGCCTAGCTCCTTTCCAGCTGTTCCTGTACTGCCTGGTGGATCTCCTGGATTTGTTCAATGAACCTAGTTGCCTTGTCCACATCACTATGTTTATCAACCATGGTATCTTTACCAAAGACAAAATCCAAAGGAGACCTTGGTATGAAACCAAAACAGGTCTCAAAAGGAGATCTCTATGTAGAAGAGTGTTTGGCTCTATTGTAAGCATGCTGCACATAGCACAAGGGCTCATCCCAAAGCTTAGGATGTTTGCTGCAATATCCTCTCAGTCACTGGATCATCGTCCTGTTAACTACTTCTGTCTAGCCATCTATTTGTGGATGAAAAGATGTGCTTATCTTTAATTTGGTGTCCATTAGTTCCCATAGACTGGAACAAAACTTCCCCGCAAATCGGGTGTCTCGATCAGATACAATAGAAGTGGGTAATCCAAAATGAACCCATACATGTTCAAAGAATAATTTTGCAGTTTGTTCAGCTGTAATTTGTTTACTACAGGGTATCAAAATGCACATTTTGCTTAACCTATCCACAACAACATATAGATAATCATGACCTTTCCTAGATTTAGGCAGTCCTCCAACAAAATCCATGGAAATGCTTTCCCAAGGGTGAGAAGGAACTGACAAGGGAGTGTACAAGCCTAGTTTTCTATTGCTGGACTTGCTTTTAGCACACATGGCACACCCATTTACATATCTAGAAATTGCCTCATTCATTTTCGGCCAATAGTAGAACCTTTGCAGCTATGCAACTGTTTTACTTACTCCAAAGTGACCTGATATCAGAGAAGTGTGTGCTTCCCTAATTATCTTTTCCCTCTTAGTTTGTGGAATGCAGAGTTTCCCACAATGATATAAGAGTTGGTCCTTCACATGATAGTCCAATTCTTCTACTCTTTTTCCTTGACTCAAGGTGGCATATACATCTTTAAAGTCCATATCCTGAGCATACTGTTCTATGTAGCTTTCATGGAACACAGAGTTATGCTTAAGTATGGTAGATGCATTTATAATGGGTCTAGATAACATATCTGCAACCTTTTTATGTATGCCATTTTTATATCTGATAACTAAATGAAACTGTTGTAGAAACCCCATCCATCTATAATGTCTTGATTGCTGCAATTTAGTTTGGGAGTGTAGGTATTGAAGTGGCTGATGATCAGTATGTATTACTATTTCTCTGCCCATTAAATAATGTTTCCACTTTTTCACACTCTAAACTAATGCATACAATTCTTTATCATATGTAGGATAGTTAACTACTACAGGATTGAAAGTCTCAGAATGATAACATATGGGTTTATCGTGCTATGTCAACACTGCTCCCAAGGCATAGTCACTGGCATCAATTTGGATCTCAAATGGTCTTTGTAGATCTAGCAATGCTAGTACAGGTGTCGTACTAATCTTTTCTTTCAAGGTGTCAAAGGCTTTCTGATGTTTGCCTCCCCACTGAAACACCTTTTTCAATCCTGTCAAAGCATGTAAGGGAGCTGCAATTGAGGAAAATTTTGAAATGAACTTCCTCCAATATTGTG
>APFE030512582.1:0-13663 GCA_000404065.3 Pinus taeda
CCGAACAACAAGAGAGAAAGAGAGGTTCGACCTCTGCATTAGTAAGTTTCTCTATGATTGACGAAATCGCCATTTTGATGGAGTATCTTGTCTGAGGTTAGGTAGTTCATAGTTTTATTATTTTTTTTTCTGTATATTTTTAATGAACTTCGCCCTTCCATCCAAGTAGGGGGTTATACCAGTCTTCTTCCTTCATGCTACCTTTGGATAAGGATCTGTTCTGACCCAGGTAAGTCCTTATGATACCGTTTGTTTAATATTTTTTTTTATTTACCCATATCCTCACATTTATACTCATTTTCTACATCCCCTGACATGTTACCATTTACCCTAAACTATTCAAGCAAGTTTGGGTGCTAGCTTCTAGCTTTTGCATCCTTGACAGATAATCAATTTCCCATTTGATTATTAGATATGACATGTTTAAATTTTAGCATTATATTACATATGACACTAATTCCTACAAGTTCTTCTCATCCAGGAAATCCTAATCTCAAGAGTCCCCAAGGCACTGGTGCGCTGGCTACTGGCACTTAACCCTTATGAATTTTTCAGTTGCACAGGTTGGTCTTCTCCACTCAGCTAAGACTCTACTTGCGGATTTTACCCACTTTTCATTCATTCTGCGGCAGACATACTTCAAGGTGACCACAACCCATGCAAGCTGTTTTGGGCTCTTAAGTGCCACTATCATGAACCTTTAGTTTCTTTTCTTCGTTTGGATTCTATTAACCCTCGTGTTGAAGGATTCGGTGGTTTAAAAAGACATTTGTATATGACTATTTAAGGAAAACACCTAGATGCTTATACTTTTTTTGTATACTCTATGTATCATGAAAATCCTCATGAATCCTTAATGCGCTTGAGTCTATGTTGATTAATATATGTCAGTTATTTTAGTTTTGTTCATGCTATGGATGGAGCATGTGACTGCCCCTTTGCGAGTTTATTGTTATAGCACATTTGCCTGTTAAGATACACTCTCATATGTATACTCTGTTCTGTTATTTTCTGTTTTGTTTTATGGTTGTCACTCCATATCTGGGATTAAAACAACTTCAATATTTTGCTTATCGGTTAAAAAGGCTACAAAATTTCATGCTATATAGTTTCATCTATGAATCTATGTGTTGATTTCTATCATCTGAGGCTCTTGCACTATATACATGTTTGAGGAATGCTCAGAATTATCATTTCAGATTTCTCTATTTATTTTATTTGATGGGTAAAACAATTTGTGTGTATAAATTTTGATATCGTATACCTTTATTTACCCTATGATCATTGGCTCGATTGTCTTAACCTTCAGAGAATCTAGCATACAAATTTCTTTGGGGATTGTACCCATGATTTCCAGTTGGGGGAAAGATTTCAGCTCGAAGTCTTCTTGAATCTAAGACGTTATCTACCCTCACATCATGGAACATTAATTTATTTACATAATAATACTAATTTAATTTTCCCTATATTTCAACTTCTTCTTTTTTTCACCTATATACCACTTCTATGGATAACTTCGTTGATCAACAGGTACATACATATTCGATTCTTATTGTTGTTGCTTATTAATTCCTTCCCATAGGATTCAGAAGTATTAATAATTATTATAATACCCCCTATTTTACTTAACCTGCATCCAATGTATTCATAATCTTCCACACTAACTAAAAATAATCTTCAAAGCTCAGAGAAAGGGTAGTCTAGAAAGGTTAAGCGCTAAAGTTTGTACCATTATAAATAGTTTAGTTTAAGATACAAATTTAATATTATGTAAATCTTTTTATGCACAAATAATTTAGTAAGTTATTCGTATTTTTATTTTATTTTTTCACTTTTCATTTACTTTATGGAAAATTCATATACATAAGAGATAAAACAAATGGTCCACTTAAAAGATTATTTGTAATTTATTTTAAAAATACTATGAAAAACACTATTAAACATATAATATATTTATTAATTTATTAATTTATTTTTCTAATTAATGTGATCTTCTAAATTTTTAATCATGTAAAACTAATTTATTTTTTAATTAAAAATATGTGAAAAATATAATAAAATTTATTGTTTTTTATTTTTTAATCCCAAAAACCCAAACAACCTACTTTGAGTAGTAGTACTAGTAAACCTCCGAAATCAACAGATTGTTCTCTTCTTTGTAAACAAGATTACAAACATGAAGATTTGAACACACTCCGCACAGATATAAAACGTTTTAAATTGTGAAACTTTAAATAAATATACGCGGAAGTTGCAGACCAACAACCGTGCAACCATGGGTTCTGAATTGTACGAACCAACAATTGTGCACATTTCATTTTTAATATCTTTAAATAAATACTTCTTCCTTCCCGGGAAATCTTCATTGCTACAACTGACTGCGCCCCAAATCAAACGTTGTTGCGCTGTAAACGTGTCAAACCTGATCAGCTCTCAAAATGAATGCAATTTTGCAACTCTCTCAAAACGAGCACTCAATTCCGCAGTCGACCCGCGCTATAAACGGGTAAAGCCTAAATCAACTAGTCTGAATGAATGCAATTTTTGTGCTTTACAACTCTTCCTAACCGAGCGCCCAATTTCGCAGGGGACGCCGGGGTCAACTCATACATTTTTCTACACAAACTTTTCTTTTCCTTTCAATTTTGTACAAATGTAGGTTCTTTCTCAAGTTTGTGGAAATTTCTCCGGTGGGAAAGAAGTATTAAAACAAATTACTGTTTCGAAAATATAATTAGAGAGGTAGATCATTTTAATTTCAACCTGAATAGCTTACACACTTCATTGACTTTTTTATTTCTCTTTATTTGAACGAAGTTGAGCCTCGACAACACTCATGACAGGCCTGGAATTTCAAATCTCCTTTGCCTGTCAAAAGAAAATTTAATGACATTTTTCTATTTTTCATGCTTTTCATTATACGTTCTATGTAAATTTGTGAGTGTCAACTTTCTCTTATAGGGCAACTCTCTTTCAAATACTCTTGCATCCCAACTTTCACTAATCTGCGTGAAAGTGCCTTGTTTTTTCCTCAGTTAGCATATGTGCTACGAAATAGCATAAAACCACACTTTTAAGGTTTTATAAGGCTTTTCATCTTTTTGGGTTAATAGTTTTGATTATATACTTAAATTTTAATAGGTGAAAGGCACTAAAGAAGGTCACATAGTTAATAAGATGAGGATCCTCAACCATCATTGGATGAGATGGTGTTATGCATCCCTCTAAGCATATTAGACGTGGAAACCCTGCATCAAGAGAAAAATACTAAATGAAAGTGTCTAGTTGTCGAAGAACCATTGCCCATCACAAATGATTCGTTGGCTAAGCCCAATCATGACACCTTTAATATTTTAGCTAAAATCTATGATAGCTTGTGTTTAAAATAACAATAATAATGTATATTGTTAATGCAACCATCAAGACATAAACTAATACTTTTAATGGTTTTTGTATTAAACTTTGTGCATGTCATCTCTCTCAAATTTGTTAAGTTCCATCTACAACATGGGACGAATAAATAGTTTGTTACAACAAAGAAGTGGACAGAAGTATCATCCTCATTGTGAAAGGTTTAAACTAACATTGCTAACTTTTGATAATCATGATTCTAGGCAATGCAGGTTATTTATTTTGACAACAAGGGCAGAATTATGATAACTTTTACAACTGATTGAGGACCCTTTTATTAAAGATATGAACAATAGTGAGAAGAAATGCTAAGTCAATTTTTTTCTAAGAACATGCCCATGGATTGTGGTGAACTTTTGCAATTTGAGACCTCTTGAGGAATACATTTTCATGCTTCAAAGGTAGGCGGGCTTCAGAGAAAACTCTTTCCAATATGAAAGACGAAAATTGTCATACTTTGTGCAAATATGAAAGAGAACTCTTTCCGATATGAAAGACGAAAATTGTCATACGTTGGGCAGATATGAAAGTCGATTGAAAATATACAGGAAAGATTTAGCAAATTAATTTTTGTCCAAAGTCAAAAGCATATTGTTACATGAGCCACTGCTTGTCAAGGTTGAACATTTAAGGTTCCAAAAAATACCGTTGGATCAAAAAAAATCTTTCTCGAAGTTCATTCAATAGAGCTTAGTTGTGTCCTATGTGAGTCTATGACTGTGTCAATATTGGAGGCCATGAGCGTAATACCTCTTTGAGTTTCGACACAACCTAGAATTAGGGGTAATGTAGAAATGAACTTCAATATGGGAGGAGTAAAGAAAGAAGAGAATGCTAAGTTTATGGACTTAAGCATTTGTTGGACTTGGGAAGTTGGAATGTATGTTGTGTCTAGAGTCCAATCCCTCCTTTTCGACAAGATTGAATGCTGATAGATGAAACCAACTTTGAATTGTGAATTGTATTGTTACAAGAGAGCAGAAGGCCAGACAAGAGAGTTTATAAGAACCGCCCATCCTTAGACAAGGAGTCAAGTGTTGTTAGTTTATAGCAAAGTCATACTACTTTAGAGGTTTAGATTTGATTCCTCCCTCTAAGCATTAGTTAGTATATGATATATCTCTAATTTCATAAAGTAATATACAATATTTTAACCCAAAAAAATTTAAATAAAGAAAAATATTATTTTAATAAGAAATATTATAATAAAAATTTATATAATCACGCTTAACTACAAAAAATCATACAAAAATTTCAACTTAAATAGCGCATCAAATAGTATAATTCAAAAAAAAAAAACAAAAAAAATATAACCATAAATTTCACAACAAAAAACTACTCTATACATACCACTCTCAATAATTAGAATTTTTTTCTTGTCATCAATACAACAATCCATGTGAAAGGAAAAACAATGTTTTAAGTTTTTACGGTTTCTTTTTCAAATTTAATAAAATTATAATTAAAAACTCAAATTATAAATTTGGCCATGAACTTAGCATAATTTAACTATTTAAATTTAAAAAAAGACAAATTAAGTTTTATATGTTTAAAATTAAATTTTAAACTATAAATATTTTAAAATTTTGTAATAAAATTAGAAAATATGAATCAAAATTGTTTGTACAAATTCAGAGCAATAAAAAAACCTCCAAAAAGTATAGTAATTAATTAACATTCAACTCTAAATCTTCTTATACCACAAATAGGATGGTGAGTCAAAATATCCTTATACGACAAATAGGATAGTGAGTAAATATCACTGACTGGATCTAGTGGCAAGGGCACACTTAATTTCTATTTCTTCTTCACTATGTCGAGATGGCACAATATGGGATGGATCGAAGGGACAATATTAAGGATTGTCCTATATAGAAGCCATAATTTTGGCTAGAAAACAGGAGGAATCAAAATCTTAGACTACAATGGAAATCAATTTGTGCAGAAACACAAGCTTCAAACCAGATAAGCTTCAAACTAGAGACAATGCATATCATCTGACTCGTGAAATCAAGTACCTCCCATAAATAACTCCCACATGAAACTGAACACGGCCTTTGTACATCTCTAAAGACAAGAAAATGACCAATGTAAACACATTTAAATGCAAGTGTTCCTACTTAAATGCCAGGAGAGGAGAAGATTGAGTCTGCAAATCAAAAAATTGGGGCAAAATAGTCCTCTGCCCAAAAAAATATGTATCGCCCTAGAAAACAAGAAATCTGTGCCTTGCCCTTAAAATTGAAGTACCGACCATTATTTAATTTTAAAAAAAAATCATTTAAAATTTACACCAAATACGTCCTCTCTTCTCCATCTGGAATAATCTACGGAAGCGGTGAGGTGAGGTTGACCGAGCATGTACTCCCTCATCCCCCCCTAAAATTTGTGACGGGCAATCGAGATACCCGAACGTCAAATTTACGGTTTGAGATTTTTTTAACCGTCATTTTATACGTTTGAAAAAAAAATGTGCCGTCAAATACGCTTAAAAATGGAAAAAACGTTCTGTGGAACGTCAAATTCCAGGCCTGACTCATGGGAAGAACGATCACTATTGGAATGTTGGTGTGCGATTAGCGAGATTGACTCGTATTTTTTACATATTTTTAATATTTCCATAATAAACCTTCTTGTTTTCCATTCACTTTTTCTACACTAAGAAAACAAAACCCATACATTCAACTTATTTTTTAAAGAGACCATATTACTACTGTGATCCCGGTTTAATTAATTAATAACTCTACTATATATGTATTTCATTCAACCACATTGAAAAATATTGAAATACCCATTTGTAAAAAAAAATTGTATGCATTTCCAATCACCCTCTTTGTACGAGCCTTTCACAAGTGAGATGGAATTTGACCGACACCTTTCCCGTATTTGAGGTTTAGAATTTTTTAATGCCCATATTTCTTGATGTGTTTGAAACTTCTAGAAAGCGTCATTAATACCTTATTAAGGAAATTTAAGGCATTGCAGGGACTGCAAATATATATTGTTCCAGAGAAGCTAGAGTGGCTTACAAGCATTAGCGAAGGGAGTAGACATGTCATAGTGCTAATCGATCTCACGAGTTACAAGGATTTTTTCAATGATTTTCCTTGCCTCAGATCATAGGTGGATTTTTTTGGGAAATACCTGTAATTCAGATCCATTCAACTAGGATGATCATTAAAGACCATAACTACTATTGATTAAGGTGATATAGGCCAATCCATAGCTTTTAAGCATCTAGATTAATTTTTTGCACACAACACAACTAGAAATTGTTGGTGATGTAAAGAATTTAATATACAGATTGAATTTTTTTAATTGCTAACCATCCTCATAACAAAGTCCAAAAACGAAAGGAAATGGGGAAGAAGCCTACTTGCTACCTAATTGAAACCAGGCTAGAAATGAACCAAAGCGTGTAAATACCAAAAGGAAAGAAAAGGCATCAAAGTCACGCCCACCGTTTTTTTAAATTAACCTTTTAATTATTAAAATAAATAAAAAAGCATTTACATTTCAAACGCCAAATTTTATTTCAAAGATCAAATTATTTCAAAATAAAAATTGCCATTGTAATAGATGTTATATATATAAATTTATTATTAAAAATAATAAAATATTAAAATATCAAATTTAAATTATATAATGCATTATGATTTTTTTCATAATATTAAATTTATTTATACATTCACAATCATATTTTAAATCATCAAAACTGAAAATCTCATTCCATATGTAATTTCTAACTTAAATTCTAACTGAAAAAAACCAAAGGTCTCTAATTGGATAGCACATTATGTTCCATATTCTTGGTACAATTTATGAGTCACGTAATTGATGTATACGCTATTGTAATTATAATATTCTAATGGAATTTATGCGTCGATAGAGTCCCTATTCACAACATTGTCTCTTCGAAATAATCTAGACATCTTAAAATTGTTCAGTAAAAATATTTTTTTCTTCCTTGAAAGCAAAAATATTATGAAATATACGAAGATGCTCTTTTCCTGCAGTAATAAAATGGTGATGGACGAAAAGAACCATGAATAAAAAACTATAGATGGGTCACTACATCCGTGTAGAGTGTCGTGCATTAATGAAATTAGGTGATTCAATAAATATTTACATAAATTAGAGTGGATTATGGTCAAGGATTTAAAGAAAATGCATGACATAGAATAAATATTTGTTTGATTTGACATAAGAAATATTATTTTTTTATAGGAAGTCAATCTCTTGATGTTTACAATATTAAATTTCAATAACTAGATGAACTCTCCAGACTTGAACCCACAAGTAAACCTTTAGTTTTGGAAATTGTGTTGCAAATCCATGCAAAGTCGCTTATATTTTACTTCTCTCAAAACACTGATTGAACTCTTGTCTCTCTCTCTAATTCAATTAGTTTAAAGCAGAGGAAAAATAAGTTATTCAATTAGTTTAACTCAGATATAATCAAACCTTGAAAGATAAATTATTCAAAAGCTTAAAGCAATACATCATACAACTCTAATTCAATTAGTTTAAAGCAGAGGAAAAATATTGAAATGGTTCTTGACTCAAGAAGTCCACCTTTGCTTCAACTACCACTTAATGAATCAGAGATTAAAACCAAAAACTTAAGATGGATAAATTGTTAATGAAAGAAGCTCTTAACTTAAGAGACACATAAAGTATTTCATCATAATTTATTCATCTCAATACCAAAATCACAATAAGAAACTACTTGCATGCAAACCAAAGAAACTAGTTTTAATTCATCATTTTAGTAGAAGAGATGCTCAACTTGAACACTTGTTTTTCTCCAACTTAATAAAGTGATGAATAAGCGAAGAACTAATGCAATCAATCACCATGCATGAACCATAAAGCAATCTGAAGTAAATCTTTGAAAAACCAGTTCTACAATAAACAGATTACAAGAAATAAAACTAGTTAACAAGGAAGTGTACTTAGCTTGGAGTGGGGGCCCTCCACCCTTGCCTTGCACACTTGAGAAGTGATATCATAAGCTTAAATCAATTATACATCCATAGCATTGAGCAGCAAAATAATAATAGCACAAGTATTCAAATTAAATCCTCAATCCAAAAGTGTCACAACATAAAAGTATAATAAGTCAATACATAAGCCATCAAAGTTGTGGCTCTTAAATAAGAAGTCTCATGAAACAAACTGATCTATATTCACTCTAACAAACCTATCTACTATAATCCATCTATCCAAGTTGAATTCACTACTCCCATCCCAAGAAATATGACCAATTTCATAGAATCTCAAAACTACCCTATTTCTATGGGATTTCTGAATGACTAGTCATGATTGACTAACACCAAATGGGCCTAATAAAGCTTGTTCTATTT
This sequence comes from Pinus taeda, assembly GCA_000404065.3. Classification (NCBI taxonomy): domain Eukaryota; kingdom Viridiplantae; phylum Streptophyta; class Pinopsida; order Pinales; family Pinaceae; genus Pinus; species Pinus taeda. Next base: position 8,778 of record APFE030512582.1, read on the forward strand.
GAACTAAGCATAGTTGGCTTAGTATTAGTTCCCAAGCTTTCCATTCATGTATTCAATTGGTTCCCAAGTGTCCTGCAACCACATCAACCATAGAGTGATTACGGGAATTTCTGAATCTGCCAAATTTGCACTTAAAATCAAACTTTCATAAAAACTTTAGAAATTGAAAAATTAAAGTTAAATAACTAAATGGATATCAAATATACATCATAATGGAATGAATTAAGTGAAAATGGATGATAAATAGATGGATTAGTAAGTTTCTTAGAGCAAAATAAGACCAAAACTAAGGCCCAACACAATCTCTATACAAAAGGTAGAATGTAGAGAAGTTCAGGACCACCCAATACTCCCAAACCAGCTTATGTGAATGCTAACCCTGGAATTTGGATACAGCTGGGCAAGGAGACTCATCAAGCTAATTTAGTTTTACTTGAAATTGTTCAGCAGCTACATGCTGAGATAGCAAATATAACAACGGACAATGAATGATTATGCCTGGAACACGAGAGGATGCTCAAAATCGATAGAACCAAAGACATCCATAACCCAGTGCTTACGATAAAGAAAAGACCCCAAAAGCTTAGCATCGTGAGGAAAATGTTGAATCAACCAAGAGACACAGGGAGGATGAAGAAGGATGATCAGATAATGTTTCCAACCAACAAAAAACAAAAAGACAAAAGTCAAAACTACAAGGAGAATTCAAAAAGTTTAAACCATCACTCTTCGAAGGGGAATCTGAAGAAGCAACAAAAGCTTGGTTAATTAATATGGGTAAATATTTTTAGATTTACGAATACACAGATAAGTTGAACGCTGATTTGGCAGTCTATCAGTTAAGAGGTAAGGCAACCCTGTGGCGGGAAGAAATCAAAACAGTAAGAAAAATTGACGAGAAATAGGTGACATGGAATGAATTTCAAAAACATTTTAAAGATAAGTATCTAAGTAAGCGTTATTATGATGAGAAAGCAAAGGAATTTCATGAATTAAGACTGGGGGCCTTAACTATGGATGATTATGTGGATCGATTTAACTCCCTTCTGCGCTATGTGCCTTATATGCGGGAGGAGAAAGCCAAGATTCAACGTTTCACTAGTAGCTTACCCAATTTCATGAAGGAGAAACTTGAGTTCGACTACCCCAAAACAATGGATGATGCAGTACAGAAATCCGCATATGTTACCAACAAATGAAATAGGAAAATGAAGGATCTAACGGAGGGATGAATAAGAAGGGAAGAATTTTGATTCCAAGTAGACACCCAAAATTTTCTAGTAGAAGAAATTTAGAACAAAAACCTCTCAATAAATTCCCAGCAAGGAACCAACCCATTTATTCTTATTTTTATTTTATTTAAATTTAGTTATTTGTAAGGTTATTGGTTGAGGTCTTATTATAGGTTGTTTAGTAACCTCCATTTTTATTAGTTACTACGTTTTTATTTTTAGTTTTATTTATTTTTTTTATTTCACTTTTTACTTTATTTTATTATTTTTCTATTATTCTATTTTCATAAATGTAATATATTATATTATATATATTATATATATATATTTTATATTATATATATATATTAACAATAACATCTCACACATATATAAAAATATTAGTTTAATCCATATTATATTATTATATATATTATATATTATTATATATATATATATATATTTATATATATTATATTTTTCTTCTGTGATGGACATTTTAACAAAACATTATTTATTAGTTATTTTATTTTTTTATAAAATCTTTATTTTTATTATTATTTTCGTTTAATTAAATTACGTTTAAAGCTAGACGCCTGATACTTACTATTATAGCCTTTGTTTTACTTTCATATATATATATATATTATATATTATATTAAATTTCGAAAATTTCTCACATAAATTTATTATAAATTTATTATTATTTATTTAATATTATATCATTTTTTTATTAAGTAATAATTTTCTTTTTACCCATACCTAATAAATTTATATGTATTATTTTTAAAATTAACATAATTATTTATTTGATTTTTTCATTACCCTATCAAATCACAAAATAAATAAATACTAAAATCATTTGATCACATATTCTTGTGCAAATTTACCTTCAAACAAAGGAAATGTTTGATTGTGTGGAAAGATGTGCGTTGACGTGAACTGATGGTGGCACACAGCGTGGCATACATGGACGGAGGAATTTTAGAAGTTGGGTTTGAACTTTGAAAACAGATTCGATGCCATAGGGCTCCAATGGCGGATTTGAGTGCTCGGAAAGATGTGCGTTGACGTGAACTGATGGTGGCACACAGCGTGGCATACCTGGACGGAGGAATTTTAGAAGTTGGGTTTGAACTTTGAAAACAGATTCGATGCCATAGGGCTCCAATGGCGGATTTGAGCGCTCGGTTTCAAAGAGATGTAAAATACAAAAATTGCATTCATTTCAGAGTTGACACGATTACAGCGCACTATCAGGAATCGGGCGCAGTTTTGGTAAATGCGGAAACTCACTATCTAAAGACCTCAGCGACGTTTATTTGTCTCTATTCTGATTCCGCTTTCCGTCGGAATTTCAGTTTGTGGTAAGTGCATGCACATTCCAACTCTGTTGATTGATGTGGCAGTACACGTCCCGCAAAACGCACAAATACGACTAGTCGGTTGACGTTGCTTTTTTAAAGCCACAGTTGTTCGACGACGGAGAATCACCCTCGGTGGAACTCAAATTAATTTCAAATGCCAAAAATTTTTAGAAACAGGAATTGGTCACAGACTTGTTTTCATATTCGCTAAAAAAAATAAATTATTTACATATAAAAAGAGATTAGAAGTAATAATAAAAAGAGATTTATTTACAAATATAAAACTAGCAATTGTCCCAAAAGGTACAAAGAGAGGCCGATAGGATTATTAAAAGCAAGAAACCTCTACAGATAATCAAGCATATACGAAGCTCGCTAGTGACCAAGGCAATAACCACCATGACCATCCCGTACTAGCAGATTTCATACTAAAACAACAAAACCAAAACCAAACCACTCATATCAATATATTAAATTTAAAACACGTTCATACTAAAAACTCAATAGATTATTGGCAACACACTTTATTTTTTTAAATAAAAAATAAATTACACCGTTTTACATGATAAATGAAAAGCAAATGAAAAGCAGAGAAATTTGTGATTTGCAAATATTAAAACAAACCACTTACATTGCTGGTTGACACTACGACTAAAACATTAAGTAATTATAATATGCTTTTCCACATTGTAATTTAATATTTTAAAATAACCTTATCTAATGTATTTCTATCTTCAACTTGTAAACTCATTAATTATTTCTAAAATTGCTGTTCACTTATATCATATATAAAACCACCTTAATTAATAATGATAACTCCTCAAGTGAAGGTCAGATAAATAGTTAATTCAAATAATAAAAAACATTATTTACTTAAACCATGAGTGTTGAAAAAGCATTATTTAAATAGATTATATAAACATTAACCATTCCGCAACTTGGATTATGTCAACATTTACCATTGCGTGTATTTCGAATTGAAAGGCATTTTATTTATTTATTTTATAGGTAAGCATAGAAATAGAAATCGGGAAGGTAACCATAACTAGATGGAAATAAGGTAGGCCCCGTAATTGTATAGTGCGATTAGAAAGTCAAATTATAATATTCTTAAACCAATACTTATTGTATTCTTATGTGATGTTTAATAAAATACAGTTAATTTTGTGATCTATAAATAATTTTGTAACTATTTTTATTTAAACATTAATAATAATAATTATAATAATATAATTAATAATAATATAATTGAAATGACAAAATATAAAGAGAACCCTTCTTGGGTTTTGCTACAGTCAAAGTCGCACCCATGCCTGATCCCATAACAAAATAAATTGTGAATAAGAATTTCTATCAAGGGAATGATCATGGATGATTTTATTATTAACAGTCCAGGAAACTATAACTTTAGGAATTGGATAAAACAGTATACAATGTCAGTTATATCCTTTTAATGATCTCTTTTTCACAATCATCAACAAATTACACTCAAAAAGTCTAGAAAATGATTTCCCTGTTGAAACCCCACAACTGAGAATACAGACTTTGTTAAGAGGAGCCTTTGGATTAATTTGGGCAACACAGCCAACATGCACAACTGTATACTGGCTAAAAGTGGATGTGCTAAGGAAGTGGTAAATGGGTATCCCATTTATTGAAAACCTCGACTTCCCATCATTTATCATAACCCCCCTGTCAGTGTTAATTCTTACAAGATCACACATGTTGCTTTCGTCTGACTTGCAGTGTCTTCATTCTCCACATTATTCAGTAAATAAAGGAAGCACAATGTCACCCTCCTTGAGGTCAGTCACCCCTTCTCCAAGACTTCAACAACTCTGTGTCAAGCAACAGATCTATAGTTAGTGAGCAATGAATCACAAGAAAATTACTGTCCCTTTTCCCTTTTGAAATTCTACATGATGCCTACTAGTATGACTAATTAATTTCTTTGAAATCCTACATGCCTACTAGTATGACTATTTAATTTCTTTGAAATCCTAAATGCCTGCTAGTATGACTAATTAACTCTTTTGAAATCCCACACACCTACTAATATGACTAACTAATTTTTTTGAATACATAGAACTCATGGGCAAGAGCAGAGTGCATACTCAGCTGCTTCATGTCCCAAAATGCGGGGAAAGAAAGAAGTTTGGCCCTGCAACCAAAGCAGTATCAGTATCAGTCATTCCATTTCACTGTTAAAAGCAATTCCATTTCAATGTTAAAAGCAATATTTGTATGTGTTATATAGTACAGTGCAGTTGGAGATGTGTAATTAATATCCTTCCTTCCAATTTTCTTG
>APFE030512587.1:0-12414 GCA_000404065.3 Pinus taeda
CCCTTTGATTCCCAAGGGAATGGCTGCCGAGGTAACCACTAACCAATCTTTTAGCTGCAGGTTCTAGTCTACCTGTAGCCAGAGAGGGCTCTCTCTTTAAAATTTAGCTTTGTTTGATGACTGTTTTTAGACTAGTTATGATGCACTTGTTTGTTTGACTTTGGTAGGTTGATGATTTTCTTTAGAACTGCAATTTTGAATTACTGGACAGTTTGTTCCATTGGGCAATGGAGTTGTGATATTTATGTTTTTAAGAAATAGATATGTGAAGACAGAGTGTTGCTGCAGAGCAAGTTAGGCATATGTAAAACAATATATCAGACTAGTTGATGAGTGGTGGAACATTAGTAAATGATAGGCACTTAAGAATCTTTCATTATACTAATGAAGAAAATAGGGAAATAATGCTTGAGAGCAATTAAGAATTCTTAAACAGTATTCACCAGTTAGGATAAGCTGAAATATGAGCAGTTAAGAATTCATATCCATGGCTAATCCAGCAGAAAACATATTTAGTAAATAGTGATTGAGCATAGGGTGATCAGACCAAATCCCAGGCTATTCTTTTTCTCTATTTACTGAGATTATGAAAGTACGGAAATATGGAAATAACAAGAAACACATACACAGTTAGAAGAAACTTATTGGTTCAGCAAATGACACAGGAATTCTGCAACAAACACAGAGCTTCAAACACATCCATCTCAGACAGTATTGACACCAGCAATCTCCATCAGCAATTTTATTAGCTAAGGTCTTCAATATACAATAGAGTTCTTCAGGAAGAAAACCTCTTGCAACCGACCCTCAGTGCGTTATCTGAGGGGATATTTATACAAAATAGGGCATAAAAATATCCTAGTGGAGAGTTATGGTGCAATAAATTGCACCACCAACTCTCTTACAAAAAGTAAATAATTCATAAATGCAACCCTAAAAGGCTGAGATAGCCGACATTCATTTGTCAGTCAGATGTGACTTTTGGCTGCAAAAGGCCGCTGGAAACAGTGCTTTAAATGCTGCGTTCTTTAGCTTGATATTCTGAGTGGAGTGCTAAGTCACCTGTTGTGCTGCTTGCTGTACCTGTGTGCTGGCCTGTTCTGCTGACCTGTTCTGCTGACCTGTTCTAAAAAAGGTAAGCAAACAATGTGGATTTAATTAGGCAAAATTTCCAACATTGCTTGCCACCAATCAGCCGGGGGCAACTGATGTCTCCTCATTTTTACCACTACCTCATCTGCCTCTGTAAGTCTGTAAAAATTGGGAGGTTCTTCAAATAGGTGATTAATCTCATGTTCTAGGTAAAATAAATTCTCCAGCTTGTCATAAAGGGTTTGCCCAGATGGGGGCCCTGTTTCTTCTGTGGCACTGCTGGAGGCTGTGATCTGGTTTTCTACATATTTATCAACCCTTACCATATAATGTTTATAGGACAGCAGCTGTCCTGTACCAGATACCAGACTTGGGAGACCTTTGTCTTGCAAAACAGCCATTTTGCCTCTGAACTCATCTATGTCTTCTTTCATCTCCTGGCACTTCCTTTCTAGTGTTTGGCTAAAGTTCCTCAGTGTAAGCACCTTTTTGGCAGTGAGGATTGCCTCCGTCCTGCTGGATATGTGCAAATCAGCCAGCTCCTCCCTAGTGCGGCTATTCAGGAAGTGGATCATCTTAGTTGCCTGTTCAGGCATTATTCCCAGGATTGCCCTGGCTCTCTGAATTTCTGTATGAGCTATTTCTGATAGCTCTACCTGCTCAAAAATGGATTGGATGGACCTCCATTGATTTTCCATGGATTTGCAAATCTTAGCCCATACAATCCTTTTTATCTCTGCTAGGGTGTTGCCCAGCATTAACTCTTTTTGTAGAGTTTTTATTTTGGCCTCCAAGGCCTTTACTTCTCTCTGTTTCTCTGCCACAGTCATTTTTGATTTGTCATAACTGGCTTCCAGTTTGGCCAGTTTCTCCTTGGTGACATTTATTTCTGAGACTTGGCCCTCCAGCTCTTTGACAGCCTTCATCATTTCTTCCATGCTTAGGCTGGATTCTGCTGCTACTGTGGCCCCCACGGTTGCTCCAGTTGCTGATGTGGTAGTGGTAGGTGCTGGAGTAGTGATAGGAGCTGCTGTTGTTTGAGCTGGAGGGGCAGATTGGAGGTTTGTGGAGGTCTGAGGTGGTTGGGAGGCAGTTTCCCCTTGTTTCTCCTGCATGGCTTTCTCCAATTCTGCCTCCATCTCCACTATCCTCTGGTTCATAGCCAGGAGTAATTCCATAGCTTGGTCCACTTGTTTTTCTTGGGCCAGCTGTGCTGTGTCAGGATGGATAGTAGGAGGCAATTTTGCCTGCCTCCTCAATGCAGCTATGTCATCATCCTTTTTCTTCATAAGGGCCTTGATGCCCTTAGGATCCTTTGGGTCATGCCCAAGATCAACGATTATGTCCTCCAAAGTTTTTATTCTATTGTCTTTGGCGGAGGAGGACAGTCTTTCCACATCCAGCTGTCTGTTGGTGTGCTTCAGTGATTCTTTTAGCTGATGGGCCAGCATTGCCCTATCAGCAAGTGTAGCATACACCATTTCCCCGGTTTTCTTGTGCAGCTCAATTTGGTCCATGGGGTGTATGTCTTTGGCAAAGACCTCCAGATTAGTTTTGTAGTAGTCAGCTGGGATCTTTGGGTGTGGAACTCTAGGTCTAAGATGAGTAAATATCATCTTTTCATCCTTGAAGTCAAAGGCAGCCATCAATCTCTGTTTTTTGGCTGGGGTGGTGTTGAGGAACTGCTCATATAGCTGCACTCTCAGTAATTCATTCTGAGCCTTAATCTCCATAAAACCCTCTTTGACTGTGGCCGGTTTCTGTCCCTGCTGTCTGGAGGAAGATACATCCACCGTGTGCTGTTGAGGCTGTGCTGTGCTGGTGGTTGTCTGTTGGCTTTCTTGCCTTTCCCTGTTTTGGCTTTCCTCCAGCTCTTCACTTATTTCTCCTTCAGCTTCAGGGTCTGTCCTTGGCCTCTTGGCCTCTGGTTGCTGCCCTGACCCTGTAGGCGGTGTTATTTCTTCTCTGTCCCTTTTCTTCCCTCTCTCATTGTTTAGAGGGGTCTGCAATACTGGGTTTTGGATTTGTTCAGTTTGCAGGGGAGGAGCCTGTGTTGTTTGCTGGTCTTTTGAGGCACTAGGCTGCCCTATTTCTATTTCTTGATGCTCATCCATCTTCTCCTTTCCTTTGGCAGTTGTTGCTGGAGCTTGTTGGATGTGCTGTGTGGCAGAGGTGCCTTCCTCTGTCTGGATTGTTTGCTTGAAAACCTGTTGACAAGAGTCCAAGTCAAGAGTTTTTTCAAGATCTTTCACATTTTGTTCCATTAATTCTTCCTGAGTCAATTCTTCTACTATTGACCCAGGCACCCATTCATCCTGATTTGCAAACGGTTGTACTTGTGAGAGGGGGGAGTGGTCATAGGCGTGCAGCCTAAATTTGACTCTTCTTGCACTTATGAAACCTTCAGGGTCATAAGGGACCCACCAGAAACTCTTCTTGAGTCTTAGTTGCTGCCCTAATATTTGGTCAGCTTCCTGCCAACCATCCTTTTTGTTCATTGTGAATGGGCCTAGGTGGTCCCTGAATTTCAGGTTGGCCTTCTTCTTGGCACTGTGAAAATGTGTTAGGTCTGAATTTATCAGTTGCCTATAGTACTCTAGAGAAAATAACCTCATGGGAACGTACTTCGGGAGTCTGTATGGACAGAGCTCACAGCCATAAATTCTGATGACCGAGTGGTTTTGGTACAGGTACCAGTCACCAATTTTGTAGCTTCTGGATAGCTACAAAATCTTCTGCATATCCCTAGATAATCTTGCAGGGGGAGTCCTCTTCAGCAGGCAGATGACTGGATATACAAACTGATCAACAAACTCACAGTATGAGTAGGGGGAATCCTGAACCTGGTGAAAGACTGAAGACCAGAAGATCACAGACCTTCTTTCCCCTTGTGAGTATAGCTTCCTGATTGAGCATTGGAAGCTGTCAGTCTGATAATATAAGAACAAGTGGTAAATGTATGAGGAATATTTAAATATTGCCTCTCTGTCCAGTCTAGACAACTGATCATGTATCTTGACTGCAATGTACTTGGCATAGTTGTACTTGATATCAGGGGGCTGCATGGGGCTATATGCAGATAGCATAACCAGCACAGCTGTGTCAACATGTTCATTGGTGGTGAACCCCAGCACAGAGGTCACCATGTCTATCAGCAGCTGGCCTACTTCATTGAAATCCTTATATGAGAAAGGGGGCGGCCCAGAGGGCTGGCAGTCTGCCTTCATGAACTTTCTGGCTATGACTTCAATGTCTGGAGCAGAAAGTCTGGAGCCCACATCTAGCAAATACTCCATGGAGAAAGGATATAGCAACTGGGTCTGATTGTAATTAAGCATCTGGTTAATGGAGTCTGGAGTTATGTGAAAAAGGATGCTCCCAGATGGAGACTTCACAGCCTTGAGATCCTGGTCATAATTTTCTGCACACAGATGGATAATTTCTGGGAATATATTGACAGAAGGCAGAAAGTAAATAGGCAAATTGGACTGCCAAATCCCATACTGGTCACTGCTGGCTTTATGAGTGTTCCTCAGCTGACAGTAGGTCTTCAAATGGTTTCTTGGTGCCACAAAGTCTGTGATGAGAGCATCATCATCCACCAAAGGTACAGCTTCTAGGTCTCTGTTGGGTGGGTTAAGGGGTAAAGCAGTTGAAACTTCCATCGTTTTGGATTTTGCTGGCAGTTTACAGTGCCTCAAACTTGGTTTTTAAGAGGTATACTGCTCTCTGTCTGCAGTGAGCAGTCTTGGAAGTTTTTAAAAGGCTGTCACAGGTTTAACTGTACTGGGGGGGGCACTCTGTCTCAATGTGGCAGAGTGTTTTTTAGCTGGATAGCTGGTCAATTGCAGAGGTTTGCTTATCAGAGGTGAAGGAGGATGCAATGCAGTGTTTCTCAGCTTGTGGCTGGGTTTCTCTGACAGCTTTTCTGTGCAGGGGTTAGAGAGGTCTCACGGGCAGCTTTGAGGGCGAATTTTAACCACAGGGCTTCTTGAATTACAGTAGCAATTGAGCAGGAAAGAGGATTTATATGGACAATGAGAGGGCAAGAGGGTGCCTGCGGCGAAATACCTGTTTAATCGGCGTACGGGCAGTTGCAGCGGTCGAAAAGGTTGGACTGAGTATGGTTGAATCAACAATGGGGGCAGCAACAGTTGTAGCGGATGACTTTTGTTTTCTGACCGTTGGAAATCAAATTCGCCTTCAGCTGAGCTCCAGGTTATTCGGCAGCAAACGTTAAAAAACAACGGTTTTTTGCCCTTTTTATGCATTTTGGGCGAATTGGCGCCTTTTTGTGATGACGTCATGCTGACGTCATGGTGGGCCCAAAGTACGGAGGGGATGACGTGGCAGGTGACGCAGATGCCCAGGTGGCATGGCTGGCTCAGGTGGCATGGCCATGGTGGCGGGGTAGTCAGAGTCATGCGTGGGGCCGGGTGAGGTGGATGCACGGCAGAGGTCGAAAGGTGGGGTGATGTCATGCTGACGAAGGCGTGACGTCAGCGTGAGGGGGAGGGTGGTAAGCGGTCTCCCCGGCAGGCCCTCCGGTGGTAAGCGGTTTGGAGGGGGGGGGCAGCGAACATATCCCGCGCCTGACGCATGGCAGGGGTACGGCAGCAATACCGCCCATCCCCCGGCCGCAAAAGATCGGGCAAGTTCTCAGGCGGATCAACCGCCCATCGTTGGATGGCGGGGCGGGAGATCGGACGGCTGGCGGAGATCAGGACGTGCCGGCGGGTTTGTGCGGTAGGACCCGCCCATTGATTTGACGTCTTATTTTAATTTAAAAGGCGCGCAGGGAGGTAGACTATAGTTTTTTGGGTTTTTGAGGGTTTATTTGCCCGCGCGCTTTTAATTAAAATTCCTTTTTTTTGACTTTAGAGAATGGGTTTTTTAGGCGGAGAAGGGGGAAAAGGGTTTTTTAGGGCGGGGAACCTTTAGGAGTCATCTTTTTGCAAAAGGGTCATGGGTAGGGGTGGCTTTACATAGGATTTTCTTTGCAAATGAGGGTTTAAATGACCACTATGACTTGGAATGAGAGGAGGAGACCTGGGAGGTTCATCAAAGTGACCAGGTGTCATTTTGATTCCTTTTAAACAGACCATATGGCTATAGTACCAGGGGAGGGATATTTATAGACATTTTGGGGTTTATACACCATGGTGTTTATAATAATAGGGATCATGGGGTATAGGGAGCTAAGTAGTAGGGTTAATTGTCAATATGGAGGGAACAAAATGGATGAGGCTGGTTCAACCAAGTTTTCTTTGAGGACAACTTGAAATCAAGAGTAGATCAAAATGAAAAGATTTTTACACAAGAAATGTGGCTTCTTAAAGCCATAAAAATATGTCAAAGATGTAAATTTCTGTGCTCTGTGCAGCTTGGGAAAGGGTATTAATAATGAGTGATATACAGATGAAAACAAGGGAGTTAGTCATGCTCCAATGTGTTGCTCTTCCTGTAGATGTTTCAGCAACTTTGATTTTTGGAAGGGACACCACTTCTGCAACCCCATCTACCTACCCAACTAGTCATCCTAACATTTTTTGTTGCTTCTTGGAGGGTGCACTTGGACTAGCAACCCTTTGAATGCCTTTTTCTTTTGATTGGTTTTTGCTTTCATTTCCTATCTAAAACAACCCTTATTCCTTCCAAGGTCCCAGATTAAGCAGTTGGGAGCCTTAGTTTCTCTACCTAGCTACTTATCTGCCAAGATTTAACAGTTTGGACAGATTTCCTTCTCTATTCTGCAACATGAAAATTGAAAACATGGCAATGATCCAGTTTAGACTGTTGGATCATGCATCACAATTGAGTTCCCATCAAGATTTGGACCACCTTGCCTGCTTGTAGAAATATGGGATCTTTGCATTCAAAGCAGAGCATATTTGGACCTTTTGATCACCAATCATGAAATATGAAACCTATTGGTATAGGTATCCAACAGTGGCTCCATATGGGGATGGTTTTTCTTTAGAAAGACCAAGAACAGCAGGTCAGATTGCCTTGGATTTTGACTGTGTGTGCCAACCTTTTCAGATCTGCTGCTTTGACATGCTTTCTTGTACCTCTCTTCTTGGTGGACCTCTGATTTCTTTACCTACTGCTGCCAGCTATCTGAAAACTGTAAGACAATTTTTTACATATATGAAAAGATATATACAACAGCTTATGTACAAAGGGTAACTCAGACTGCAATTATGGGTGATATTCAAAGTAGTGTTTGAGCATCCTGCCATTGACAGGACCTTCGTCCAAATTAGTTTCATCAAGGTTCTGGAGAAAATAGGTGTTGTTTCCCTGTACTGCTTGAATGACAAATGGCCCTCTCCAAAGGGAATCAAACTTTCCATGCTTTCCTTTGTTTTCTCTCCTTGAATCCCACTTGAGAACTTTGTCCCCTATGTTGAAATCCTCAGCTTTGGTTCTCCTGTCAAAAGCCTTTTTGAGCTTCTCTTGTAAGATCTGAACTCTGTTGTAGACTTGGTCCCTGGTCTGCTGTAGACAAATTATTTGGTTCACTCTCCTCTGTATATCATTGGGCTCTGCTTGAATTTCCTGTAGCAGTTTCATGACAGGGATTCCAAGTGATGAAGGAAACTTGGCTTCCAGTCCATAGACTAACTCATATGGGCTTACCCCAATTGATCTTTTGGTTGTTAATCTATCTGCCCACAAGGCATTGATAAGTTTTTTGTGCCAATTCTTTTTGTTCTCTTCTAACACTTTCTTTATCATACTCACCAGGCTTTTGTTTGAAGATTCTGCCAAGCCATTTCCTCGGGGATAATATGCAGTGGAATGGCCCAAGGTTATGTGAAATTTATGACAGAAACTGATCATCTTCTTGGATTTGAAAGCAGCAGCATTGTCAGTTATAATTTTGTCAGGGCATCCAAATCTGGCAAGGATATTGGTCTCCAGAAACTGAATGATGGTGGAGTCATTTGATTGTCTGCATGGGATTGCCTCAATCCACTTTGTGAAGTAGTCTGTTGCTGTCAGAATCCATTTATGTTGGCCTGAGGATGAGGGATTGATTTCTCCAATGAAATCCAGGCCCCATTGCTGAAATGGTCTTTCTGTTGCAATAGGTCTTAGAGGCAATGGCAGTAGTTGTCTTTTCCCTTCAAACACTTGACATTTATGACATGCAGCAGTGAATTTCTTGACGTTAGAGAACATAGTAGGCCAATAGTATCCAGCTCTCAGTATTTTATCTACAGTGGATTTCCAATACAAATGCCCACCACAATCTCCTGCATGGAATTCTCTCATGATCTGATCTGCTTCATTTTCCATTAAACAGTTTAATAATATACCCTCATGGTTTTTCCAAAACAGGTTTCCTTCTATGACACAAAATTTTAAGGCTTTCATTTTTACAAACCTACTCTTAGTTTTAGACAGTCCTGGGGGAGCACACAGGTTTTGCAATACATAGCAGATTTCAGAGTACCAGGGGGATTGCTCAAAGGCTACATTGATCTTTGGAGTCGCCAGCTCCGGTTCACTGTCTAATTGGTTAATGTCTAGGGCCTGGAAATTTGTTTCAGACATCAGTTTGGCCAAGCCCTGCCCTTTTATGAGTTTTGTAGGTTTTATTTCTATGTCAAATTCTAAGATGCTTGCTATCCACTTGCCTCTTCTTCCCTCCAAGTTCTCTTGTGTCAGTATATCTTTGACAATTGGGCTTGGCACATAGGCTATTATGTGGGAATAGAGGATGTAAATCCTGAAGTCCTTAATGGCTTTGACCAGGGCATAGGCCTATTTTTCCATGATCTGATAGTTAAGGGGTGCATCCCTTAGAGCTTTGCTAAAGAAAGCAATAGGTTTTTCATTTCCTTGGTTATCTTTCTGTAGTAAAACTGCAGCAATTGTGTGTTGGGAGGCAAAGGAGAATATGATGAACTCTCTATCAAACTGGGGGTTGGTGAGGACAGGGGTTTGGGTGAGGGCAAGCTTGATGCCCTCAAAGGCTTGATTTGTTTCTGCTGTCCACTTTACTTTTGAGTCTTTTTTGAGCATGTTATTGAGCAGTCTACTTAGCTCAGCCAAGTTTGGGATAAATCTCCTCAGGAAATTGATTTTTCCCAAGAAGGCTTGTAATTCTTTTACATTTCTAGGATGATGCATTTGCAAGATGGCTTGGATTCTGTCTGGATCAATTCTAATGCCATCTTTGGAGATAATGTGACCCAGCAGTTTACCTTCCTCCAGACCAAACAAGGATTTCTTAGGATTCAAGGAAATCCCATATTTCCTACAAGTTGTAAAAATCTGCCTTAGATGTTTTAAGTGATCTTGGTCAGATTTGGAGAAGGGTGTGAGATCATCTAGATAAATGACAAGAAAGTCACGAATCTCTTTAGAAAAAGCAATGTCCATTGCTCTTTGGAATGTGGCCCCTGCATTTTTCAAGCCAAACGGCATTTTAACATATTTAAAGGTTCCCCATGGGGTTGTAAATGCAGTTTTGTCCTGATCATCAGGATGGACTAGAATCTGGTTGAAACCTGAAAAGCCATCAAGCAAGGAAATCCTTGAGGCCCCAACTACCCTCTGCAAAATGTGGTCCATCTTGGGTAGGGGGTAGTTGTCTTTCAGTGATACTTGGTTGAGGTTTCTTAAATCCACACATAGCCTAATTTCACCGGTTTTCTTCCTTGTGGGGACTAGGTTTGAAATCCAATCAAAGAATCTGATTGGTGCTATTATGCCTGCTTTAAACATTTTCTGTACTTCTTGCTCCATTGCTGGGAGGAGCATGGGATTAATTCTCCTTAATTTTTGTTTAAAGGGTTTCTGATTTGGCCTGAGTGGTATAGTGTGTTGTATTACAGAGGTGTCATAGGATTTAAGATCCTCATAACTCCATGCAAACACATCCTGAAATTCTTTAAACAGGTCAATGTATTTGGGCTTTTGATCAGGAGGTAATGTAGCAGATAGTTTTATGATTTTGGCTTCTTTAGTTGTCCCAATGTTATGCTCGTCTATGGCAGTGTTTATGGGTTGCAGTTTTGGTTTATTGGAAATGTCATTTGAGTCAAAAATGTCTTCCAAAGGAGCCAAGCCTATTGGAAGAAAATTATCCTTTAATTCTATCAACTCTGTTTCATAATCAGTTAAATCCTCATATTCATCTGGCTTGATTCCTTGTATGTTGTGTTGGTTGAAGATTGTAGGATGTAGCATTTGGTTGGCTATTTCAGGTGATATTGTTTGATTATGATAGTTACCATGAATTTGTAGTTGATTTTCTGTCTTGAGTATTCCTGATTGACTTGCTGCCTTAGTGTCTATGTTTAGCCTTGAAAACTCTTCTTGTAAAGTCAGAAAATTGTTTATTTGTGTGTCACTATCAAACACCTGCCAGTCCTTCACATTGTTTGGGACAGATGGCCTGTGTCTTATTTCAGCTATGAAACAGTGATGAGGCTCAAAAGGGAGTTTGCAGGTGCTTGCAAAGGTAGCCAGACTATGGGCATGGAGGTTTTGAGCTCTAGGGATTTTGGTAATCTGGAATTCAGTGAAGGACTCTAGTAGTTCAGTGGCAGCAGACCTGTAAGACCTCAATCTTTTGTCATTGGTAACAAAATTGCCTTTGACTTGTTGAATTACTAGGTCTGAATCCCCTAGTATTGACACTTTTATGGCTTGTAGAGATTGAACCAGCTTGAGGCCTAGTAGGAGGGCTTCATACTCAGCCATGTTATTAGTGCACTTGAAATTTAATCTATAAGCTCTGCCTTGTGCATGGCTGTTCTGTTTATTATGGATCCAAATTCCAGCTCCTGCCCCTAACTTGTTGACTAACCCATCAAATTCTAGGAACCAAAGGATTTCATGTTGTAGGGGGGGCTGAATTACATCACTGCAGTTTGAGTTTATGAGTTGAAGTTTGGATTGTTTTTCGTTTAGTTGGACTTCTGGGGCAGTTTTTTCATTTAGCAGGATCAGCTTTGTGTGCAGAGGTGCTGTTTGTTTATCCCCATCCAGATTTGTTTTGAATGTCTGATTTTTATTTTCACATGTTTTGCTCTCTTGCACCTTCTCTTCTTCCACCTCAACAGATGTTTCCCTGTCAAATTTTCCTTCATTAATCAGCTGATCTGTTTGAATTATCTGAGTTTCTACACTATTTGTATGACCTATGTTGTCATTGAATAAAATATATGAGTCTATATCAGAATGGACAGCATATATGGGGAAGTTTTGAGGCTTATCTGTAGTGCTGACCATGTACTTCATTAAAGACTCTCTATACAATCTCTTGGGTTGGCCAAAGACTGTGATAGTAGCATAGGACATGTCCAATTGAAGGGACCCTTGAAGTTTAGCCCCCCATGATCTTGATAATAGCATCCCATACTTGGGTGGGATATCAGCAACAACAACATCCATCAGGATTGTTTTGTTTGGATATTGGACCAGGGATACACACAAATCTTTTATCAAGCCTAGGCATTTAACCTGGATGGAATCAAATGAAAACAGGTCCTTGTATGGCCTGGTGATATCCAAATTCAGCCTTTCCATGACAGCTTTTGGCATCAGGTTATGAGAAGCGCCTGAGTCAAACATTGCATTGTGTAATATTTTATCATGAACGTGCAAGCTGACATAAAAGGGGAGAATCCCTGTGCCTGCTGGTTTTCCATCAACCTCTGGACCAAACAGTAATTCTGGGGTGTCATCCAACACATTGACATTGTCCACATTTACACTATCTTTATTTGGAGTTAGTTGAAGGGATTTCTCAATCTGTTGTTTATAGATTTCATTCTTGGCTAGCTCTGCCAGAGGGATGGCTATTTTTAGTTTTCCAATTTCAGCTTCTAAGTCAAAGGGTTTTTCAGCCTGGATTTTGGTGCTATGGGTGAGCCCCCTGTCTTTGTTTGGTAAGGTTTGCTCTTGGTTTTGGGGCTTATTTTTCTCAATCACCTCTTGAGGCTTTTTGTCTGAATTGGAGTGTTCAGATGATGTAGTTTGTGGGTGTTGTATATGTTCAGTAACTTCTTCAATTGTTACTTCCTTATTTAGTGAGTCAGTTGCATTGATTGGTTCTGCTACTATGGCACTCTTAGGCTGCTATTTATCCTTGGTATTTTCAGGTTGTGTGATGTTCACAGTCCTACTTCTTAGTTTGTATTGCCTGTGGACCTCATAGACAGCGGTGTCATAGCCTTGTTTAAAGTCAAATGATTCACCTGACTTTGTTTGGAATTGTTTACTGTCTTCTTCTTCATGATCTTCTTGACTAAGGAAGACATGGTGCTCATCATCAAGGCCCATTAGGTGGATATGGGTGTC
>APFE030512595.1:15236-36060 GCA_000404065.3 Pinus taeda
AGAGGGGAGAGGAGGAATAAAAAGAGATAGAGGTAGAGAAGGGTAAAAGAGGGAGAGGGAGACACAAAGATGGAGGGGAAAGAGAGAGGAGAGTGGGAGGGAGATAGTGAGAGGATTGGAGGGCATAGAGAGAGAGAGAGAGATGGGGGAAGAGATAAAAATGTACGAGAGAAAGGGAGAGAGAGGAAGGATGAGAGAGAGGAGGAGAGAGGGAGGGATAGAGATATGGAGTTGGAGGGGGAGGGAATAAGAAAGACATCGAGAGTGAGAAATGGAGAGAGAGAGGGAGTGATAAGGGAGAGATGGAGAGAAAGAGTGTATGTTTAGGGGTGAGATAAAGAGAAAAATAAGGAGAGATAGATATAAGGGGGAGAGAAGGAGACAGAAGGAATGAGGGAGGGATGTAATAACATACTTAGAGAGAGAGAGATAGAGAGGGAGGGAGAGAGAGAGAGAGATGGGGAAAGAGATAAGATTGGAGGGAAAAGAGAGAGAGAGAGATAGAAGGTAGGAGAGAGAGAGAGAGAGAGAGAGAGAGAGAGAGAGAGAGAGAGAGAGAGAGGAAGAATGAGAGATAACACTTGAGAGAGAGAAGGAGAGTGATGGGGTAAGAGAGAATATTAGAGAGAGAGAGAGAGAGAGAGAGTTATGGGGGAACATAGAGGGAGATAGGAGAGAAAGGGAGAAAGAGGAAGTATGATAGAGCATATTGAACGAGAGGTGGAGAGAGGGAGGGATAGGGAGATGGAGTTGGAGGGAAGAAGAAATACATAGAGAGTGAGAAGTTGAGAGGTAGAGTGAGTAACAAGGGAGAGATGGAGAGAGAGTTTGTATGTTTGGGGTTGAGATAAAGACAAAGAAGGAGAGATGGAGAGAATGGGGGAGAGAAGGAGAGAGGGAGGGATATAGTAACAAAGTTGGAGGTTGAAGAGTAGGAGAGAGAGAGAGAAAGAGAGGAAGGAAGAGAGAGAGGATGTGAGAGAGTGGAGTGAGGGAGGGAAAGAGAGATGGAGTTGGAGGGGGAGAGAGAGAGAGAGGTAAGAAGAAAGAAATATATAGAGAAAGGTGGAGAGAGGAAGAGGGAGTGATAAGGAGGATGGAGAGAGAGGGAGAGAGGAAAGAAGTAGGGAGAGAGATAGAAGCAAGGAGAGAGGGAGAGAAGGGGAAGAGAGGAGAGAAGAGAAGAGAGAGAGAGAGAGAGAGAGAGGGTAGATAGATTGAAGAAATAGAGTGTATGTTTTGGCGGTGATATAGAGAGGCAAATGGAGATAGAGATATAGATGGAAAGTGAAGAGAGGAAAGAAGAGAGAGATAAAGAGAGGGAGGGAGGGACAAAGAGACTGATAGATATGAAGTGAAATAGCATGTGTGTTTGGGGGGTTGATATAGAATGGAAAATAAGGAGAGATGGAAGGAGATATAGATATATATGGGGTGGGGGAGAGAGGGAAGAATATTTCTTTCACTAGATACATCGATTTCAATGTAGATGGTGATTTCTAATCCAATTTGATTTCTTGCACTAGATGCATTGATTTTAGTGTAGATGTTGATTTCTAATGATATTTGATTTCTTTCACTAGATGCATTAATTTCAATGTAGATGATTCCTAATCCTAATTGATTGCTTGCACTAAATGCATTGATTTCAATGTAGATGGTGATTTCTATTCCTATTTGATTGCTTGCACTAGATGCATTGATTTCAATGTAGATGTTGATTTCTAATCATGTTTGATTGCTTGCACTAGATGCATTGATTTTAATGTAGATGGTGATATATAATCTTATTTGATTTATTTTACTAATTAATGCATCGATTTCAATGTCGATAGTGATTTCTAATCCTATTTGATTGCTTGCACTAGATGCATTGATTTCAGTGTAGATGTTTCTTTATAATCCTATTTGCTTACTTGCACTAGGTGCATTAATTTCAGTGTAGATGTTGGTTTATAATCCAATTTTCTTACGTGCACTAGATGAAATGATTTGAGTGTAAATGTTGATTTCTAATCTTATTTGATTACTTTCATTAGATGAAATGATTTTAGTGTAAATGTTGTTTTCTAATCTTATTTAACTACTTGCATTAGATTCATTAATTTCAGTGTAAATGTTGATTTCTATTTTGATGTAATTGGATGTATGACGGTACATTAATTTTAAAGTGATGGGTTAACATTGTGCATTCATTTCAGTGTAAGCAAACAAAATTATTGACAATGTACATTGATTTTTGTGTTGTAGTAATTCAACCTATTAATATTGGAGAGAAGGAGAGACAAGGAATGATGTTTACTATAATAGATTGAGCTAAAGATTTAAATGGTCTATGGTTTAACCTGTCCTTTTCATATAATTGATATGAAAATATTAAAGTCAATATGAAAAAATGAAAAAAGTAACAAGGGTGACAATAATAATAATAGAAGAAAATAGTTTTAGATTAACCACAATGAAGACTATTTGTAATTAACTATATTCTTATTATTCACATTTTCTATCATTCAACAGTATGACATTGTCCCTTTATATTCAAAATTTATATTTCATCATTAAAGTTATCATCATCACAACAAACTGAGGCAACTAAGAAAATTTGAAATTAAAATATACAGATTAATCTGAGACATATTAGCATATTTAAAATGATTATATTAATATTAGATGAATTTACGTATTATTGATCAAATTAAACATATGTTCATTAGATTTTCTTTGGCCACACATGACTGAAACCAACCTAGATCCATCTTAACTCTAGATCTATCAATCCCCGAGAGGGATCAAATCTCTCGAGGTACAAACCTTTCCTCAAGTTTTGCACTCAAAAAAAGGTTTGCACCTCAAGAGATGTGATCCATCTTGTCGCTTGATAGATCCAAAGTTAAGGTGGAACTAGGCTAGCTTTACTTTAAAATTGAGGAAATTACAAATATTTTTGAAACTAACTTTTCATTAAAATAATAATTCTTTACTTTCAATTACATAAATTGATATAAACTAGCTTCGATCTATCTTAATTTTAGATCTTAATTTTGGATTTACCAAGGGTAGAGGGGATCAAATCTCTTTTCAATTTAAAAAAGATTTGTATATGAAGAGATTTTATGCCTTTGACACTTGGTAAATTAGGAGTAATATGATTGAATTATTAATTATAATTATATAATTTATATATTCACTTTATTTTTTATTTTTATAATTTACCCCAACTTTATTTTTCTTAACATTTTTCACGTTAAATTTTATTTTACGGAGTTTCCTCAAATTAGATGTTAAAATTGATTTTCAAATAAAATAAATTGATATATTTTTTAATATTAAAAGTTATTTTTACTTTACCCCATGGTGTAGATTATTTGATAATATAATGGGTTGTTAAGGCATTTCTTATGATGTTATTGGTTTAAAATTTGATTAGCTCAGTGTGCCGCGTGAGGCAATGTGGGTACACTTGGAAGTGATTGTGGTAGTGGATAGAATCAATCCTTAATTACAAACATCCTATAATTGTATATTCTCTCATATACCAAAAGATAACAATAATAATAATAATCTTACTTTTT
Source organism: Pinus taeda (assembly GCA_000404065.3). Classification (NCBI taxonomy): domain Eukaryota; kingdom Viridiplantae; phylum Streptophyta; class Pinopsida; order Pinales; family Pinaceae; genus Pinus; species Pinus taeda. Next base: position 18,809 of record APFE030512595.1, read on the forward strand.
TAATTTTATTTAATTAATTATTTATCAAAATTATATTTTATTAAAAGCACGTGATTTTATTGGAAGTATTTTAGGTGATGGAAATAAAGAAAACTAATTTTCTTGTAAGAATTTTCTAAATTGTATCTCCACTCAAACACTCTCATAGAAAAAAAATGTCTTGACCCCACCCATCAAGCAAGCCACCCAATGTCACCATGGTGGCCTTCTCTCTCTTTACACTACAAGAAGGATATCCTTATCTATGGGGTAATCCTTAAATATTGAGCTAAGTTAGGTCATTGAGTAATGAAAGTAAGTTCCTTAACGAATACTAGTGATTTGACACTACTCGCTCTCAAAGTAAAAGGTCAGGAATAAGTGTGCGAATAGTCAAACAAACCATGAATTATTAACAAATTTTGAATGATTTTAATTACAAAACTATGATTATTCATGCAACCAAATTATACTTGAAAAATGAAAGATAAAGCTTGCTCAATTAACCATATAGCATGAGATGCTAGTGAAGCATATATAAAATGGCACAATAAAAATAGAAAATGAATCATAAATTGTCTATACAAGTAAGGCATTAGATCATTCATTCATTGTATTCATGAGCATTGGAGATTGAGAGTTCATTAACATCATCAAGAGACCATTCCACAATTAAGAGCGCAAACACCAACAATATTAACTATGTTTGGGACAACAAAGAGTTATGTGTTTGCGATGATAAATAAAGGAAATATTCAAACTTGTCGTTGTTACTAGGGACAATGAAGATAAAAAAGTTGAATGTGGACTACTTACGCGTGTGTAACATTCGAATGTCATCCATTTGTCATCATGCAAGTTGCATGAAGGAAATTTGGTAGTGGTACTAAGTGAACATTATTTGATCAATGTTCATACCCTCTCCTTAGCACTACCACTTTGCAAGACGGAAACAAATGTGAAATATATGTGCAACCAACTAAATAAGTTGGAAAGGTTGTTGCAACATATATAGCTGGTCATGTCTTGTTGCAAAAGGAGGTGTTGGACCACTCCCCTTTTCGATAATTTGTCAACCTTTTAATTTGATTCCCTGTGAATGTGATCAAATTATGATATGACCCTAAAGATTCTAATAAGCTCCATAATTTTAATCATCCTTTGATCTGATAAGCATGTGTACAAGCAAGTATAACCTTTGATCCAATCTAAAATAACCTTTGAATCCCCTATTACTTGTAAGTTTAGATTGTTGAAGTGACACAATTAACATGACTAACATAAATGACTAATTCTTATTATTGTAGTTTTTGTTAGGTAGTCATATTTTCTTTCTTAGAATAAATTAGTCATTTATGTTAGTCATTCTTAGTAATATTACTTATTATGTAGTCATATATTTTAACTGGTGACTAAAATAGTCATTTATGTTAGTCATTTTTAGTTGGGTTTCTCAATATTGCTAATTTTTGGTAGTATTTCACTTGGAAAGTTGTGGTGAATAACGTTTTTAGTCACCTAGTCACTAGTTTCACCATTTTCTACTAGTGACCATGATCACGACTACAATATCTTCAACATGAACGTAGTTGAGAACAATCCAAACACTTTGATTTTTGACCCTTTCTGAGTCTTCTTGTACTTTTGCATGTGTCTGGAGCCACCTAGATCAATCCTCCCCACTGAGGAGCTTTTGGTCCTCCAAAAGCATGAAAAATAACTTGCCCTTCTCTATATCTTGTCTGCATCACAAGCATCCTGAGAGGTCTCGCTTCCATCTCCTTCACATTTGTTCTTTAGAGTCTTAAGCGATGAGCCGACACCTGCAACCTTTGCAACCTGTAGTACATTGTTTTGCAACTTACATGCTTGACTTTCATGACCAACTAATGACCCAAGCATCCCATACTTGCCACGAGTTTATAACACATACTCGGTGGTCAAATTTACATCAAGATGGACACAATACCCAAGCTATGAAAACAAGGCCAACATATCATTGTTTCTCCAACAAGTGATGGAAAACACATCATCACTGCAATACATGATTTACAACAATAAGGCCAAACACCATTTTGTTTTGACAAGTGATGGAAACACAACATCACTTTCAGAGTGTAAAATGTGACACAAAATAATACCAGATATCATTGTTGTTGAACAAGTGATGGAAAACGAATCATCACTTTTACATTTTACAATGAAACAAATGATTTACAAAAGCATGACCATGAAATGCTAACATGTCGAGAAATCATTTTTCACTTATCGTTGTGAATGGGTCATCACCTTGTGGTGGTTTTGCTTGTCGAACAATTGTTTCATCTGGTTCATGCAACGACACTTTGTCTTTAAGGCGTTGCTCTGGATGGAGCCTCCAACATGTGGCTCTTTTATGGCCATTTCTGTTGCAATGACTACAATACATCTTCTTTCCCCATATCTGTTTAGCCCATCGTTGAGAGGGTCTTTCATGCCTCATCCTTTTGTGTTCTGCCATTCTTTTCTAACACTTATAAAATGTATGGTGATGTAATCCACCAAAGGTACATGTTTTTCAATGCCATGCTTTACGTTCATCATTAAAAACATGATTGTAATCAAAATGAACATTTAAATTTTGAGAGTTGTCATACCTTTCCTTATTGTGTCGGTGTAAGTATGGTGATGAGAGCTTGCCTCATCTCTTTCCCTGCAATGGGCACTGCCATGGGATGATGGGGATGTGTTCCCATCATTCTCTTTCATCGACAATTTCGACAACATATCAGAATAATCTGACACCTTCGAGCATTCTCCTTTGGTGTATCTCAAGCCTACAAATTGAGATCTCTGCATAACCTTCGATGGATGATTTATGCCTTGGTTATTAACACCAAGTTCTTTTTCCTCCTTGTGCCTCATCCTTGTAAGGAGCCTCATGTTTGTCCCTATAATTGGGATCTCCAAATCTCCAAAATAAATCATACTATGTAAAGATGAAACTGAAAGGAAATCAACGTCTTTTACCTCCTTTGTCAATTTGGAAAGAATTGATGAGGGCTTCTCATCATCTGTTGTTGGTGATTCACTAATTGTCTCAGTGCATTCCCCAACTTCTTTTCTAACATACCCAAGTCCTATCTGATGGTGTAATTCCTACACTTTGATGGGGTTAACAATACCTTGGCCATTAATGCCCAAGCATTTTCCTTCATACCCCATTTTCTTCAACAGTTTGGAGCCAATTCATGTGACATGATTTTCAAAAACAACGAAATCATCATCAAGACACATACATGAATTCAGAGAATTACTTTTTACCTCGCATGGGTCATGCTGCAACTTTTCCAAGGCCTTGTCCTTTAGCTGTTGTAGCAAACTATGTTTTTCCCCTTTGTCCTCATGTAGAAGCATCTTCAATTCAACGTTCTCTGTTTGAAGTTTTTGGTTGTTGTGGTTCAATTCTTCTAGGGCCTCTTCCGTGGTTTGCAACTGAAGCTGCAATCGCTTCTTTTCCTCTATCTCTTTTTGTAGAGCTTCATACATTATTTCCATCATTTTAGAACTTTTTAGCATGGTTTCATAAATTTCTTTTTCATTCTCTATTGCTGCACGTTCCATTGCTGATGCTTTCAATTCACATCCATGCAAAGACCACTTTAATACCACTTGATCCAGGTCTAGGTGTGATAAAGGACCCTTCCAAGACCTTTTAATTTCGTGATGTGTTAAATTTCATTGTTAAAGGAACATAAGTGAATACATATGCATGATGTAAAGAAGAGGAACATGTCAATCATCAACACATGAAAATATAAGCCGTTGATAACGGAGTTCATCCAGGAGGGACTACGTCTCCAGGCCCCGATGTCAAGATGGTGTAGGCCGCTGCATTAAGTGTTGTCAATAATGATGATGTACATAAGAGATGACGTTGCTATCATACAAGGAAAATGCCCCCACATAGGAGTGGTTCCAAGAGATGTTCCGCTACAGGAACTCCCAATCAAAAGGACTCTTATTAGTATGACACAAACTCATGCATGATGAACATCCTGCCAACATGGCATAAAAGGAATCTCAATGAAAATATACATGACAATAACATGAGTATCCCATCAACATGATGACAAAGGGATCTCAAAACAAACATGATGAATCATCACAACAAGCACATCACACAAATGATTATGCATCACATCAAGTAGGAATCATGAAGCAAGTATGAAAAAAATATCCCACATCAAAAATCAAACAGGGATCTATGCATCATAAGAAAAAATAAGTACATGAACACACTACATATATCTCACATATTGGGGCCATCTGAAGAAGAGGATGTCAAACTGCTGAAGCTGGTCGTACCATCAATCTCGTGGCGTCGAATCTCATGGAAATGGCTGCTCATACATCAATGCTGACACCTGCACTCCACTTAGAAAAGTGGCTGAAAATAGAATGATAAAATGGAAAATTTGAGTGCACCATCAGATTTGTGGTGTCGAATAGTGCAAAATTGACTGTCAAATTTCTGAATTTTGAGAAAATGAAAATCTGTGGCTCAAGGAATCTTTTAGATTCCCCCTAGATTCCTCAAAGATTCCCTCCTCTAGTTCCTCTGAAAATCGGCTGCTTAGATCAGGAAACTAACTGTGCCATCATGTTCATGTCGTCGAGAGGTATAGGATCAAAATAAAGTTTTTCCAATTTGGACATTGCAAAAATTTCACCCTCCTAAGAATCATGGTTCCACCTGCAAATAAATAAATTAAAAACTCCCCTTGAATTTTTTGCTCCTCCTGGTTCCTCCATGTTGCCTGGGCGCACTGTGCAAATGAAGGTTTATATAATTTTTCCTGGGTGGATATTACAATGACTTTTGTTTGAAAAATTGGTAAAAAACGAAATTAGTTGACGAGGGGTTGGGTGGTCAATCTCTGCCCCTCTCATTTTAACACACTACTGGTTTTTTTAAACAATCACAATGTATGTTTTGGGGTTGGGTCCACATTGAGTAGCCCACCCAATATCCTTCGTAACACCTATTAAAATGGTTGCATTAAAATTTGTTGTACATTGTTTAACATGGGTGCATTAAAGTTTGTTGTACATGGTTTAACGTGGGTGCATTAAAGTTTGTTGTTTGGGTTCATCATACATGGGGTCACTGCATGGTGGTGGGCCAACCCATGTTGCTGGTGCGAGCTAGGTACCCGCCGACCTCCTCATTACAATGACTATGTATGGAGGGGTGTGGGGTGGTGGGGGTGGTGGCCCACCACCCTTATATATATATATATTTGTAATTTTTATAATAATAATAAGGCAATTTTTTGAAAATTTAAAAATTTGGCTAAAGGAGTCAAATTAAATAGGCCACAAATTCACCTGGAATCTAGCTAGAGTTGGCCGGATTCTATTTACGAGAAAACTTCCAAATTGTGTCTCCATTAAGCCTACCTAGTCAGGAAAGTCAACCTTGAACTTTGACTACACCTAACTTTCGCATACGGACTTGGTTTGACGAACCATTTGCACCACCATGATCACGACAACAAGATCTTCAACACAAACCTAGTTTGAGCACAATCCAAACACTTTGATTTTTGATCCTTTCTAAGTCCTCTTGGACTTCTCCATGTGTTTGGAGCCACCTAGATCATGTGGGGAAAATATATAACGACATGCTATCCTATATTTGTGATATGTGGCCAACTTGTACCTTTTTCAATTGTATACTATGTTGTGGATGGACTTGTCTATCGTGACAAGACTAAAAGATTGTTAGAACAACACCTATGAGTGTGTGCAATATCATATACCAAACATGATTCATATCATGAAGTTATTTTTGTTACATGTTACACAACATCTGTTTGAAGGCAAAACCTTTCTCTTCTTCATATTTGTTGTAGCTTGTTTTATGGTGAATCTCTATGCTGCAAAAGTCAGTGCACAAAAATTGTGAAGAAAATCAATTATTTATACACAACATAAATTTAAACAACATAGACACCATAATGCCACTACACAACACAAGATTTATTTCGTTTGTCTACAATATTTGAAATGGAATCTTCATGTGTAAACATGAGGGCCAAGAGCCATAAGCATATGTTTCCTTTCAAATTTATAGCAAACTATACTTTAGGAGTTGTTAAAATTGTAAGAAGGCATTCAATAATTAAATAAGACACATTTTATACTGTACATGAGCTTCTAGTGTTGGTAAGTAGTTTGAATTCTATATAATCCTCCTCGCAACAAAACACCTTCAGTGTTGTTTATGAGCTTCCAATTTGATTGGTAGTTTGACTTATATATAATCCTTCTCTAGAAAATTCGAATAAGGGATTCAAAACTTGACTCTATCTTGACACATTTCAATTCCCAAATAGAAATGTGTTACAAATCCTATAGCCCAAATCAACCTAGGCATTGGTTTTGAAGGAACTATAAAACGATTATGTCTGGATCGAGCCTCCACTTCCAATTAGTTATCAGGAATAAAAAGTATTGGAGTTGATATTCCTTTGAGACATTATAACATGAATCCTAGATTGTTTATCTTGACTTGTGTTCTTTTAGATGAAATGGTTATTGTTTGTATTAAAATAAGATTTGGGTTTCACAATACAGTGAACTAATACAAATCAAAAATGAAATGTTTGATATCAAGGCTCCAAAAAGACCCAAAATTAGTAATTTGTTTATTTAGACAAGGCATTGATATTTTTAGTCCCTGGGTGTGTGGAGATCCATAGGGAAGTTGTTGCAAAATGGAATCCTTAGCTTTTAGGGGTAAGGTTTCATCCACCGAAAAGTTTTATATATACATATTTGTAAATATTATCTTACATTGTTAGAACAATCCCCTTTTTATCTGTACTTTTGTGGCAAATTATGGTTTTTCTTTATCTTTCTAGAGGAAATGTAGTGAGTGTCCTTATAATTTTCCCTTATGCAACATTTCGTTTTATGACATATGAACAATGTCGCTACTGTGTTTTAAATAACTTCCCTACCATGGGAATTGGACCTATTGTGGATATTCTTGTTGGATCAATTGCAATACTGATATTAACTAGGTCCTGTTGTGGATCTGCCAGTCGATTTAAACTTTCATGTATTGCAAGAAATTTCAGTTGATGGAACACTCACCATTTTTCTATCTGGGTGCATTGTCATTCGTGTTTTTCAGTTGCTTCTTTCTTGTGACATTCTTTCGAGTGAAAATTTAAGATTATTGCAAACTGAGCATTAATATTGGAAACTTAGTAGATGCAAATTTATGAGTTTTATCTTGGTGGAATGTCATTTAAATTGTTCCATATTATAAGATGATTTGTAGAAAAATAATAATATTTTCACAAACAAGCCAATAGTTTTGGTTGGGGCTTCATTTCTTATTAGTTTTGTCACTATGTTGGAAATTTAACTAGATGTTGGTTCGTTCAAAGTTTAATAATAGTTTTTTAATGTGTGGTGATGACTCTACATGGTCGAATTATTGTATGTAATCTAGCGATTGTTGGCACCAATCTAGCACAAACTACCGATCAGCCACATAGGAAGCTTTGCATTGGTGGCCTTTCATATGAGACATCGAATGAGGCACTCATATCAAGTTTTTCATAGTATGGAGAAACAAAGGAAGGTTTTGTTGCATATGAAAGGAATACAAACATATCCAAGTAATCTAGTTTTTGACTAAAAATGAAATTATTAAGTGGAAATTTTAGTTTCTTGTAATTTTTTTATCTGAAAGTTTTATATATACTCTATCTAGTTTGGAAAAATCGTTTAATATTTCTACTATGAAACATTTTTTTTAAACACGGGTTTTGCATTTGTGACATTTAAGTCAGTTGAAGCAACCAAAAGGGCTCTTGAGGATTCAAGCAAAAGTATTGATGTAAGAAACAGAAATGTGAATTTTTTAATGCACCTTAAGATTATTTGTTTTGGGTAACTTAAAGGATAGACTTGACTTCTTTCAAAAATTATATTTTGGAATATGTACTTGTTTTTTGACGTGTAGGGAAAGTTAGTTACAATGAAACTTGCAGTTGAGGGCTAGAAGGAGAAGATTTATTCACAACCTATACCATCCTCTCAAGTACAATTGGGACCACAAGTACAACCAGGTTGTGCAGCTATGTATCCAAACTTTCCATCATATCCAAGGTCATAACTACCTCCTCCTACTCCACAATAATATTGATGCAGGAGCATGAGGCTTGAAGACAAAAGACTTCGAATTTTATTCCAAAAAATACAAAAAAAAAAATTACAAGAAAAGGAGTGGGATCCTTTAGCTTTCACTTTACAAAGCTTTCTAGATAGGACTTGAGCTACAATTTTAGGGATTTGAATCATCTTGTAATTAATTCAAGTATTTAGGCTTAGTCGAGATTCTTAAGGAGGATATCATGCATATTAGATATTATCTAGGATTAGGTAGATTCAATCCATTGATTTAGGATCTAATTCTTGTACGTACAGGTAGTTATGTAAGTTTTGAATTAGTAGAATGAGATTTTTGGCTGAGGAGGATTGGAATGTAAAATTTGGAATCTATCTGTATTCCATGAATACTATGCATGAATGGTCAAATCATGGAGGTTTTAATTTCCTTCGAAATATTTCTGAGTTTTGTTGATTTCTAGTTTGAGCCCTTTAGAATTAGATTTTGTATAATATTGTGTTGTCGCATCTAAATTTTCACTCATTGTGCATTGAAATAACTTAGATATATTTCAAAATCATAAAGTTTAGTTAGCAATATCCTGAATCTGACAGATGAGAAATAAACTTGGCGTAAGTGCTAAGTCTGGCAAAACGAGGAAACCTGACAAATTTGCAAGAAACCCAGAAGAAGATCAAAATCATTCGATCAGATAGATCCAATAGATCTAATGGTCGTCGCGTGCCAACAAGCATAGACGTTAATTCCAAAATCGGATGCGATAATTTATAAAAATGAGTTAATAGCTCAGTTAATCGTAACTGTCTGTTTGAAGGGGTCAGATCTGACGGTGATCACATCGGAAGATGCACGTGATTTAATTTAAATTCTAGACACGATAAGGTTATGAACTAGGGTTTTATTTCCTTTTGGTTTATTGGAAAATTTGAGGATTTTTCATATACTAGGTAAATTAAATAAGTCTGCTATTTTAGCAGAGTAGCTAAATTTAGAGGTTGATGACTGATACTCCAAAGAAAACCCGAGAAGAAGTTACACCTAAACTTGAAGAAGTAGTTTCTAGTTTTGAACGATTATCCTTAACACCTAGAACCAGCCCACCATTAGTGGTATCAGAGCAGCCTTTTGACACTGAGCAGGATCTCAAAGATTAGAAAAATAAATCCAACATGGCTTTCAGAATTGGAAGAGGACATGGTGGTGGTCAAAGAAGAGGAAGATCAGTTGCAAATGCTAAAGTGTTGGAAGCTATGCAAGAGATGCAACCTAGATTAGAAGCAGTGGAAATGGTAAATCAAAGAGATGTAGGTGTTGTAGATGTCAGTGAGCCTGAAGTTGAAACTGCAGAAGAAGAGCAACCTACAGAAGTTACTCCTGAAATGAGATCCTTTAAATTAGTGTTGGGATCCACCTCTAAACCTAGACTTGAGGTTTCAGTTTATACAAGAGGTTTAAACCCTAAGGATTTGATAGATTGAATTAATGACATGAATAAATTATTTGATTATGAAGAAATGGAAGAAGGAAAGAGAGTGAAATTTGTTGTCACAAAATTGAAAGGACATGAAACACTTTGGTGGGATGGAGTGCAGGGAGAAAGAAGGAAACTTGGTAAGAAACCAATTAAAAATTGAAGCAGAATGGTGGGAAAATTGAGAGGTAAGTTTTTGTCAAGTGATTATCAACTTTCATTATTTAGACAGATGCAGAATATTAGATAGAGGTCTTTGAGAGTGAAAGAATACACAGAGGAATTTTACAAAGTGAGCATAAGAGTTGGACAAATTCAAGATACAGACGAGAAGGTTGCATGATATATAAAAGGTCTGAGAATGGAGATCCAAGATGAGATAAGTGTGTTGTCTCCTAAAATAGTAGAAGAGGCTTATCAGATGATATTGAAGGTTGAAGAAAAACTCGTGAGGAAGAAATCTGCCAGATGTAGAGGTACTTTCTGAGGAAAAGGAAGTCAAGGTGGTAGAGGAAGATGTACAACACCTAAAGATGAAGCTAGCAGTAGCTCGAATCAACATACACCCACAGAAGGTGATGCAAGTGGAAGAAGGATTTTTCCCAGAGGAAGAGGAGGCACAGGTAGAGGAAGAGAAATTTGAGGTTACAGATGTAACAAGTTGGGACACGGAGCCTATGAGTGCCCAGAAAATGTAGGGGAAAATTAGAGAAATGTAATTGTTGCTCAGACTGAAATGGAAGCAAAAAAGGTGTCAAAAGAAGAAAATGTACCAAAGAAAGGGGAACCTTTGGTAGTTAACAAAGTTTTGTTGAAGCCAACAAAGGAAGTTTTTGAACAAACGTAGATAAAGACTTTGTTCACGACTGTGTGCAAGGTTCAAGGAAAATTTTGTCAAATGGTAATTGATAGTCGCAACATTGATAATTTGGTCTCTACATAAGTGGTGGAAAAGTTGAAATTAAAGACAAAGAAACATCCAACACCTTACAAGGTGTCATGGCTTCAAAAATGACATCAGTTGTTAGTGAATGAACAGTGTCAAGTGGAGTTACAGTTGGGCAACTACAAACACAAAATTTTGTGTGATGTGATGCCTATGGATGTGTGTCACATATTGCTGGAAGACCTTGGTAGTATGATAGAGGAGCTATGCATGATGGGAAAAAGACCGCATACAAATTTTGTAAAGATGGTATTAATCATACATTTGTTGCCTATGGAAGAAGAGGATGTATTACGAAAATCTGATCCAAGGACTCTATTGCCGAGTGGAAAAGAATACTTGCAGCAGATTGAAGAGAATGAGGTAAATTTTGCATTGATTTGCAAACCCAAGGTAATAACTACTTCTACTAAAATTTCTGATTTGCCAATTGAAATTCAAGAGATGATGGAAAATTATTGTGATATCATTATATATGATTTTCCTAATGAGTTACCACCCGTTAGAAAAATCAGTCATCATATAGATTTGATTCTAGGGGTGAATCTGCCAAATAAAACAGCTTACAGGATGAGTCCCACAGAAAATGAAGAAATAAGAAAATAGGTTCAGGAATTGTTAGATAAAGGACTGATTAGAGAGAGTTTGAGTCCTTGTGCAATGCCAACAGTGTTCAGTCCAAAGAAAGATGGAGGATGGAGAATGTGCATAGATTCAAGAGCAATCAACAAAATAAAAATCAGGTACAAATTTCCTTTACCTAGAATTGAAGATTTGATGGATTGTTTAAGTGGAGCAACATATTTTACGAAGTTGGATTTAAAAAGTGGGTATCATCAAATAAGGATTAGAGAAGGAGATGAATGGAAAACTGCTTTTAAAATAAATGAAGGACTGTATGAATGGATGGTAATGCCTTTTGGGTTATCAAATTATCCTAGTACATTTATAAGGCTTATGAATGATGTGCTGAAAGAATTTATTGGTAAATTTGTAATAGTATATCTGGATGATATAATAGTTTACAATAGATCTAAAGAGAAACATATGAGACATTTGAGTTATGCCTTATAGAAGTTGCAACAAGAAAAGTTACTGCTAAATTTAAGTAAATTTTCATTAATGAAGGAAGAGTTGGTATATTTGGGCTTTGTTGTTTCTGCCAATGGATTAAAGATGGATTTAGAGAAGATAAGGGAAATCATAGACTGGCCTTCACTGAAAAGTGTTTTTGAGCTAAGAAGTTTTCATGGTCTTGCTAGTTTTTTATTGAAAATTCATAAGGAATTTTAATAAGATCAATGCTTATATTATTGACACTATAGAGAACGATAAACAACCATTTAAATGGACTGTTGACGTAGAAAAGAACTTCGAGCTGTTAAAAAAAAAGATCACTGAAAAGCCTATTTTAACTTTTCCTGCTTTTAATAAACCTTTTCAAGTGAAATGTGATGCTAGTGGAGAAGCTATTGGAATTGTTTTAAGTCAAGAGGATAGAACTGTAGCTTATTTCAGTGAAAAACTGAATGAATCGAAGAAGAAGTATTCTTCTTATGATAAGGAATTTTATGCAGTTGTGTAGTCATTGAAAATTGGAGACATTACTTGATTTCTAAGGACTTTATACTTTATTCAGACAATGATGCATTGTAGTACATTATGCAACAACCAAAGCTTAATCAGAAACATGCAAAATGGGTAGAATATCTTCGAAGTTTTAATTTTGTATTAAAACATATAAATGGCCAATCAATCAAAGTAGCAGATGCCTTAAGCAGAAAAAGTATCCTAGTTTAGGAAAGTCAAATTCAAGTGTTGGATTTTGATTTTCTCAAAGAATTATATGAGAAAGATTTAGATTTTAAAGAAGCATTTGAAGCTTGTAAAAATCTTGTTTTGTTAGAGAGAAGTAAGTGGTTGGATTTTTTCTTGCAAGAAGGATTGTTGTTTAAAAGAAATCAACTGTGCATACCAAATTGCTCTATGAGGGAAAATTTAATCAAGGAGAAACATAGTGGTGGAATTAGAGGACATTTTGGTGCAAATAAGACTTATGAATAGTTGAATCAGTTTTATTTATGTACAAAGATGAGATCTGAAGTGGAGAAGTATGTAAAAGTTTGTAAAGTCTATCAGTATGCAAGGGGAAGGAGCCAAAATGCAGGTTTGTATGTTCCATTACCTATTCCAAATAGACCTTGGGATATGGTAAGTATGGAATTTGTTTTGGGTTTACCATGAACTCGAAGAGGAAATGATTCAATTTATGTTATGGTTGATAGATTTTCTAAAATGGCACATTTTATTCCATGGTATAAAACCAATGATGCTACTGATGTTGTTAATCTATTTTTTAAGTAGATTGTAAGGTTGCATGGATTACCTAAGAGCATTGTTTTAGACAGAGACACTAGATTTGTTGGTCATTTCTAGAGGACCTTGTAGAAGAAACATGGTACTAGACTGAGTTTCAGTTCAGCTTATCATCCTCAAACTGATGGATAGACTGAAGTTGTAAACAGAAGCTTTGGTAATCTTCTGAGGAGTCTTGCAAGTGAACATCCAAAATAGTGGGAGAAAATTTTGGCACAGGCTAAATATGCTTATAATGATTCTTCTAACAGGAGTACAGGGCAGAGCCCATTCCATATATTTTATGGAATGCACCTAAGAGGATTGTTTGAATTAAGAGACTTGGGAAACGTTGAAATGAGAAGTGCTAAAGGAGAAGATTTTTCTTCAAAGATTCAAGCAATACATTTACAGGTAAAACAATAGTTACAAGATAGCAACATAAAGTACAAGAGCGAAGCAGATTTGAAAAAAAGAGAAGTTAATTTTGAGGTTGGAGATTTGGTTTTGGCACACCTAAGGAAGGAAAGATTTCCAGAAAGGGAGTATAACAAGTTAAAATTTAAGAAAATTGGATCATGCAGAGTCTTGAGGAAGTTTTCTGCAAATGCATATGAAATTGAATTACCCCCTGACATTGGAATATCTCCAATTTTCAATGCTTCTAATTTGTACAGGTATGAAAATAGAAATGCAAATGATACATCAGAAGATAAAGAAGAACAAGAGGTTGATTGGGTAAAACAATTACCTATAGCAAATTCATTGCAGCCAGAAAAGATTGTAGATAAGAGATTGTTCAAAAAGACAAGAGGACAGGAGTATTTTTAGTATTTGATCAAGTGAAAGGATCAACCAATTGGTGATACTGCTTGGATGACAGATGCCATGCTATAGAAGTTGGGTAGTTCTATAGAAGAGCTCATGGATAGGAGCCCATGAAGAATTTTATCCTCAAGAGTCTGATGTAGGAGCATGAGGCTTGAATATAAAAGACTTCGAATTTTATTCCAAAAACACAAAAAAGGTTTACAAGCAAAGGAGTGGGATCCTTTAACTGTCACTTTACAAAGCTTTCTAGATAGGATTTGAGCTAGACTTCGGGGATTTGAATTATCTTGTAATTAATTCAAGTATTTAGGCTTAGTTGAGATTCTTGAGGAGAATATCATGCAGATTAGATATTATCTAGGATTAGGCAAATTCGGTCCATTGATTTAGGATCTAATTCTTGTATGTATAGGTATTTATGTAAGTTTTGAATTAGTAGAATGGGATTTTTGGCTAAGGAGAATTGGAATGTAAAATTTTGAATCTCTCCGTATCTCCGTGAACACTGTGCATGAATGGTCAAATCTCAAAGGTTTTAATTTCCTTTGAGATATTTCTGAGTTTTGCTGATTTCCAATTTGAGCCCTTTAGGATTAGATCTTGTATAATCTTGTGTTGTTGCATCTAAATCTTCACTCACTGTGCATTGAAATAACTAGGTTGTATTTTGAAATCACAAAGTTAGTTAGCGATATCATGAATCTGTAGGTGAGAAATAAACTTGGTGGAAGTGTTAAGTGTAGTGGAACAAGGAAACCTGACAAATTCGCGAGAAGCCTAGAAGAAGATCAGAATCATTCAATCAGATAGATCCAACAGATCTAATGGTCATCACGTGCCAGTAAGTGTAGACATTAATTCCAAAATTGGATGCGATAATTTATAAAACTGAGTTAATAGCTCAGTTAATCGTAACCATCTTCTTGAAGGGGCCAAATCTGACAGTGATCGTATCGAAAGATGCAGGTGATTTAATTTAAATTCCAGGCGTCATAATATTATGAGTTGGGGTTTTGTTTCATTTTGGTTTATTGGTAAATTTGAGGATTTTCCATATACCAGGTAAATTAAATAATTATGCTATTTTAGCAGAATGGCTAAATTTGGAGGTTGGTGACTGATACTACAAAGAAAACATGAGAAGAAGTTCCACCCGAACTTGAAGAAGTAGTTTTTAGTTTTGAACGGTTATCCTTAACACCTACAACCAACCCACCAAATGTCCTACATGACCACCTTCATATGCTCCACAGTATTCTTATGTTCCACAACCTTTATATGGACCTACATTTGTATGAAAACCTGCATATACAGGGATATCTATTTCTCATGGAGTTGTAGCACCAACGTAGTACAACCCCCACTATAACCAATATACAACCTTTCAACCTCCATAGTATAGCCAACCTAGATTTCTGCAATAGGTACAATAACTGCATCTATCCCCCTGTAATATGACATCTCATGAAGTGATTCTTGATGACATAGCGATCAAAGATTGTCCTCATTATTAAGGATTAAGGAATTAACCAAGGTATCAATACTTGAAGCTCCTATTTTATTAAGGAAATAATTGAAGTTATATTTTAATTTTTGGCATTCAGAAGAGTTACTTTTTGTAGGTATGTATATTTGGGAAGCCCATGCTAGTCCCATGCACAAGATCTCATGTTTACTTCATATGTTTGATTTTTATACTGAATTTTCCTACCCTGCAAGATTTCGAATCTATATAGTTAAGTTAATAATGCCCATTTTCTTTCTCTATATGTCATTGAAGTTCTGTATCAAATTTTGGGGGATTTAGAAGAGTTACATTCCAGGTATGTATATTCATGGAACCCATGGGCGAAATGTGCACAAGATTTCATGCTAGCTCCATCATGTTCAGTCTCTTTGTTGAATTTCCTACTCAAAATGATTTTGATCTTAAATCATCATAGCAATTATAATTCCTATTTTCATCAATTTTTTCTATAGATGTATATAACATTTAAGTTCTTCGATGATTTCTTTCATCTGCAAACTTGTATTAGAGGAGTCATTGAACTTGGGGGCTTTGGGTCTATACTTTAGTTAGTATCAAGTTTAAACGGTCGACTTTGATGCTATTTTTTAGGTGGTTGAGTGTATTAACCATGTCAAAGTTGTTTCCTTGTTCTAAAACAATTATGTTTTTCTTCTATTGGGCAATTGTTTGTGACAACTGAGTCAATCAAATCTTTCAATGCTTCATAATTGAATTAAAGTTTTAGAATTTAGAATTTATAAAGTTTTAATGTCTAATTCTTTGAAGGATGCTAGTGTTGGATACCTATACCAATAGGTTTCATATTTCATGATTGGCAAATTCAAATGCCAAATATGCTCTGCTTTGCTGATACAAAGATCCCATATTTCCAAGAGAAGACAAGGTGTGTACATAGCTTCATGTTTACCAAATTTTGATGGATGGTTGATCCGGATTTAAAGAGGAACGCAATAGCTTACAGAGATAACCATAAATACAGAGATGCGATAACCATAAATAAAGAGATGCAGCGGAAATAACACTTCATTTCATTAATGGAAAATACCGAAATATGCTTACAACCAGAATTGGAAATAAACCAGCTAGGACGATGGTAACTTATCTCTGAGAAGAGATGTGCGGCTACATGTCTCTGAACTGTTCCGAACTTGTGTTACAATGAGGCTCGAAGGCCTATTTATTATTGAGAAACAATGGAAAACCCTTCACATTCCAAAACCGACCCTTAGAAGATGAAACGCCAAATTGTGGGCCCCGTTTTGGGTAAATTGGTACATCAATTTCCCGGGGTCGTAACTTTGGCATACGATCTCCGTTTGACGCGTATGATAGCTAGTTAGAAAGATCTATCCGAGAACTACCACTTTGGGAAGGGCAACATCGGTCCATGGACCCATGTTGCCCCCAGATTTCCAAAAAAACGTCGTTTAGGGCCTCAAACGGCTCCAGAAGTTTAGGACCCGAAAAACTGCTAAAAATAGTAAGTTGTGGTACAATTAAGGAAACTTAAAATGCTGAAAGAGACAATTGTGGGGGTCCAAATGGGATAGGTGGGTGGCCACCAACATCCACCTGGATCATTCCTCCCCCCTTAGGAAGCAATGGTCCCCATTGCGTTGAGTTCTTCCATCTGCTGAACTTGTCCTGCAATCTCTGATGTGTCCAGTAATGGTGGAAAGCATGGTCGAGGACTGTCCACATTGAACAGTTGGTGCAGGCGAAGGAATGGAGGAATGATGTGCTTCAAAGCATTGTTGTACGTAGCCTTGGTACTGCTGTAAGGACCTTGTCGGAGTGGTCTGAGCTTCTGATGGGTTCTGGTAAGGCGTTCTCTCTGCAGATGCAACCAGACTTTGTTGCCCACCTGAAACTTAGGTGGTACCCCTGTTGGCGAGGAGAAGTTGTTCCTGTGTTCTGTCATGACCGTATCCCTTTGCTGCTACTGCTG
>APFE030512599.1:10927-33388 GCA_000404065.3 Pinus taeda
GTTCCCAAAGGTGAACCTCATGTTGGATATTATCCTTTAAAGTCCCTATGAACACATCAATCCTATGCTCCTCTGGAATATCTTTTACCCTTATGTTCAATTTTTGGAATTCCTCAATGTGCCCCATCATTGAACCCTTTTGTTTGAGATTTATCAATTGGCTAAAAAAGGTGTTGTCTTTTGTATCCTCATAATGTGCTATCATTTCTTCTGTAAAAATTGCCCAAAAGACAATTTGTTTATGAGAGCAAATCCATCGATACCATACAAACTGATTTGGTTCCAAATATAAAGTTACAATACGTACCTTTTGTGTGTTTTGCACATTATGGAGATAAAAATTGCTCCATTTGTAGTATCCATGTTCCGAGATCCTTGCCATCAAACTTCCTCATATCGATTTTTGGAACATGGTGGGTCTTCAATCCAAAATTAGAGTCTATGACATCATGATTAACATTTCTTTTGTTCTCATCATGAGTTTCCTTTACTACCCTTTCACCATTAGTGACCATTTCTTGTAGCAGCTTATTCAAATTTATCTTCAGTTCTTCCATATTATCGTCCATACCATTCATCTTAGCATCCATGCCATTCATCTTAGCTTCCATGCCATCCATATTATCTTCCACGCCATTCATCTTGGCTTCATTTACCTTTAGTGAGAGTGAAATTTGTTGTACTTGGTCTTGTAATTTTGATATATCATGTTGCATTTCTTCCTCTTCTTCACGAGTCGTGCTAGAGCTTTCAGGTTGCTTATTAGGTGTTTCCATTTTCTTTTTTTGGGGCATCGATTAATGCTAATAATTGTTCACTATTCCCTTTGAATTCCTTCAAACTAATTTTTCAAACCAATCTTATGCAAAATTTTAAAAAACTACACAACTTTTTTTTCACTTTGTAAGAGCTCGATATTGAATCTGTTGTATCTCTGTAACTGCGGATATCGAATATCTGAAATCTCATCCTATGGTAGCCCTTTGAGTCCTCTTTCTAATCTCATGAGTCTGATCAAGATTGGATTCTCCAAGGAAGATTTATGTCAAATATCCCACGGTGACCTGATTATAAACTAGTATAGTAGAGCGAACTTGTACAATGTGCCACATATCACTGATTCGACCTTAGTACCTAAAACTGATACACAGAAAACTACTGGCCGTCCTCTTTATAAAAATTCTTACAAAATTTCAATCTAATGCTTAAAACAAAATTTATGATGATTTTCCCCAGGTCACCTGTTTGGAATGTAATTTGGGCGTCTGCAAAAACCCTAACTTCCTCAGATCATATCTCCGCAAATATAGCGAGACAAACTCTGAAACTCGGACCCAAAGTTTAGAACAATTTTGGTTCAAATGGGTTTTTCTTGTAGCTTTTGAAACGTCACAGAAAAAATTTATAGCGAAAATTCCACGATGACTTGTTTGGAGCAGCGAAACCCTAGAATCCAAAGCTTTGTTACCAAATGTTAGGAAACTAGCTCACAAAAAGATAGAAAAGATAGATCAATGCCTTAGAATTCAGCCTCTTCGAGGGGGAAACCTCATTTACATTACACAAATGAACAATTCTTGGATGATACAAATGAAACCTCCCTTCTATATATAGGAGTTTAAGGGGTCACAATATAATCAAGCCGACATAACAGTAATAACATAAGGGCACAAAAACAACAATAGTGAGTTTCTATGGGGCATACTAATAACAATATGGGGACAATAGGGGCACAATAATAAAAATAAGGGATACAATGACAATAGTAATGGGGGAATCACTAGTATTATAGGGGCCTAACAAGATAGTAGTGATCTTGTTAAAATTACTAGTAGTAGTTGTCCACACACCGTATATGATATGATCCAATCTTCAAAATGCAATTCTACAATCCTTGAAAGTTCTGAGACTTGTCGAGAAATTGAGGCACTTCAACTCCCATTGATGGTTATGTCAGGTTTTCGCAAGTTTTGAAAGATCCCCGAACTAAGACAAATATGTATTTTCTTGCAAAATTCTTTTCTTTGCATGGTTTCACTTAATGAAAATTCGTTCTTGAAAGATCTTCAGTATTTTGGATTTATCCCTTTTGACTTTCAAGATTTGATTTATGATTGAAATAAATATTATATTTCAATTAGTTCATCTTCATGCCAATCTCTTGTATCAAACTCGAGTTTGGAGCGTATACCTTTCATGGATTCACAGAGCTATGAAGCTAGTCATTTCAAAGATTAGCATTGGTCGAAGGATTCATACCTATCAGATTCTTTTGAAAATAATAAGCTCCTCATTTTTCTTATGAATGTTAGAATGCTAATAATTTTCGTCATGGCATCAGATACCCTCTTGAGTGATAGTGAATGCTTGTGTTTTTTTGTGAATCAAGTTCCTCTTTTTCACCCTAATTGGATTCATGTGTTTGCTATACTAGCATGCATTTTCAATTCTTTCAATGATTGTAACCAGTTACAAGGGGATGGTTTGTCACATTCAACCTGCAAGGAAAATGATTCTATTGTTCAAAGATTTTGAAAATATGTTCAAATTGATCTAACTTTTTTGTCTACTAACCAAGAATAGTATGCTCTAATTGGTCCATATTATCATAATGTTGGTTCTAGTAACTATCATTCAACTAATGATTTTCTCACCAGTTTATCAAATGATATTTTTTTTGCATTGATTGATCTTTATGGTTTATCATCTTATTATTCAGATGCTTGTCAAGCAGTTGAGGCGCTTCATCCTTCCGTTATGGTTATGTCAGGTCCTTTCTATCTTGAAAATTTTTCTGAATATGATCAGATCAAATTTCTATCACAAGATTCTCATCCTGATTCCATGCCTTTAATTGAAAATTCATATTTTCAAGGATTTCACAGTTTTCAAGAGGATTGTTTTGGATTTTATGATCCAATTTATGATTGGTTGCAATCATCCTAATTAGTAAGCCCTTATGTACATAAAAAACTTCTATCTTTCTTGGTGTTTTATCAGGAGGACATTATATATGAAGATACATTCACAAGAAATCGAAGGTTTGTTTGATTATTGTTCTCATGGAAAAGGTAAGGTCGCAAGTTGGTCAAAGCAAGTTTTTGTGGCACATCTTTCTACCTTTAGGACAGACCTTCAATTCTTTGTACAAGATATTCAAGTTATTATATTTTCCTTTGCACATGGTTTTGTATCAGTTTTAATCGCTCGTACCTTTATGATTGCAGGTTGAGAGAAATTACACTAGTTACATTGGAAATTTCATTACACTTAGCCTTGGCCTTCTAGCCATTTTGGTTAGGAGTAGGTCTAGTTGCATGTTAGATTCCCTTGCACATTCATCTTGCATTTTCTCTCCATCTAGTCTCTACATTTGTTTTCTTTTCTCATTTCTATCTCGCATGTTGCTTTAAGTTTAGTCTTCATTCGCTTTGCCTTTTTTATCTTGTTTCGTTGTTTTATTGTTTCTTTTCTTCCATATTTGGTTTAATAACACTTTGAATGAAAGATTCTCCTTTTGTCTCAAAATACAATGTGGCGAAACTTGAAAAGGGAAATTGTGATGACGAACAATTCATGTCTAATCTATTACCTCTTCTCTATTTGTGTTTATTTATTTTCACATTCATTTATTGTTGCAGATGTCACTTTTAATTGTTTTCACTCCTATATGTGTCACACCTTTGCACATCACTACAGTAAATTATACCACCCTTTTATACATTAGATGGTCCTACATATCATGAGAATATGTGCTAGACACATTACAATAGCTTAGTGCACCTTTTGGTCACATTCAACACTTATGTCTCAACTTGTGTCCTAAGTGTCATAATGTGTTGTTCCAATTGCCACACTTAGAAATAAGTGTCTCTTTGTTATCATTTCAAGGTATGATCATTGTTCTTGAGTCTTGTGCATATTCCTGGCTTGTATTGGTGGCTTCCATGTGTGTGATCTATGTTTGAGTCTTGTTTGGATGCTTTTCCCTCTCTCACTCCATTGATCCCACACTTAGCCATTTTGGAGCTCTTCTTGGTCCTCCTACCTAGTGGAAGTTATGAAAGTTTTAATCTTCCACAAAGTGATGAGTACAATCTATTCATGAACCTCATTGATGATATATCTCCCTCCCAAACTTGTACACTAAGTCTTTTCAAGGTCAGCTCCTAAGGTTGCACATTGAGAATATTTCAAGTATGGTCACTTAACCCCTGTTGCTCATATTGGCTCACTGCACTGAGTTTTGATCACCTCTACCTTACATAGTGTATGGAGCACTTCTAACTAATAAGGATCTGATGCATCCCCTTACAAAAGAAAATTGTGCAATGCAAAGGCCCCCCTCTCTCCACAATGAAGTGAATCACTTCCTAGGCTAAGTGACCTAACTTTGTGTTGCCTCACTTAGTGAATTACACAATTCCTCTTAATAGTGAGCCTGTCCTTGCAAGACACAGTTCTAGCAAACAAGGAGTCAATTTTGGAACAAATTGCGCTAGCATAGGACGCAGGGCACACTTTTAACAAATAATGAGTCACTATTTGGGAAAATTGCATTAGCCTTAATCCTTCTCCTCCTCCTAGTGCATAACACGTCTTAGTGAACAATGAAGCATCCTCCTAGTCATTGTCAAGTCAATATATGCTAGCACAGGGTGCAGAGTGCATTCTTAGTGGACAATAAACCATTGTTGAGTTTAATTGCAGTGGCATAGATGCCTGCCCTAAAGCCCAGCACATGGCATAGTAACAATGCTTAGTCTTGCTCCCACTATTGACTATGGTCCCTCTCTCTACCCAACACTTGTCCTGCCTTACTTCCGCAGTGCACGACATAGTCCTAGAGCTTAGTGAAGCCTCCTCTCAGACTTTGTTAAGTCATACTGCGCCCTTATTGTCTCCTTCCCCTTTGAGCCTAGCACATGGTGCATTCTTAGTCAACAAGACCATTACCTATATCCCTTGTTCTTGCCCACTACTATGGACCTTGAAGAACCCCCTTCTCATAGTGCATGGTGAAATTTTGGTGAATAGTCGCTTTCCTATGCTGTTGTTGAGCTCAACTGTGCCCTCCTCATCAAGCCCTTCCTTCTGAGTCCTTTTCACATACCTATCACAAACAAATTATTCCATGAGAAAGGTAGAGGTAGAATATATGATTTCAAGACTTATTTTTCCTTATCATGAGTGGTCTTCATTGGCAGGTGTCCCATCTCAAAATGGAAAGGAGATGCTCAAGGAAGATGTTTAGGAGAAGAAACAAAGAAACACTTGTAGAGAAAAAGAATAAAGAAGAACTATCATGAAGACATGGAGAGATCTTAGACCATGATCGAATGAAGACATTAGATGATAAATTAAAAGGTTTTGATGTTGATCCAAGGCCCTTTGGAGGGTGAAGATGAAGAACAAATCAGATATTTCATGAAGATTGAAGACAAAGCAACAAGAAGAGCAGTTTGGCATTTCAAAATCATCATGAAGTTCCATGTCATCAATGCCTAGTCATGTCTTGTAAAAGTGTCCTCACAATGGAATATGTGTCCATATGTGTCATGCCACATTATTTTTGGATGTAATGATGTAATTATCAAAAGGAAAATGACAAAATGTAATGTGTGGAAGTCCAAGGGTCACATGTGGACAAATGAGTCAAAGAGAAGTTCAAAATCCAGTTAGGAGTCCAAGAGTCATGAGGGTAGTTCAAGGGTCATGGGGATATGAAATATCATTTCTCTTATTATAAGTGCACCCTCATAAGTCAAGAAAGAGGCTTTTGGAGGCATAGTCTTTGGAGAGCTAGTCATGGCTTCTCTAACTTAGAATAGGAGAGAAAATATATTCTTTGGAGAAGCAAGAAGTGACTTAGTGTTCCAATACTGGATCTAGTGGCTCACCATTGTAACTATGTACTTGGATCTTTCACATAATAATTGAAGCTCATTCATCTGACACATTTTCATGCATGTATCGTGAATGTTTTGAGACTATTCTTTGGATGTTTGTGGTATATGTTATGTTCATATGTACTAAGGAAATTGAACTACTTCATTGGATTTACTTCTTATCTTGTTGGATGTGTGTCGTATTTGCTTTAATGATCATTGTCTTTGTGTGAACTACTTTTCTAGATAACTAACGAATATTTCCTATCTCTCATGTGTCTCTCTTAAGATAGTACTATTACTTTCCTGCTAAAGACTCACTCTTGTCTCCCTCCTCACGAAGACGTGCTTTTACATATTGCAATTGGTGTTTCAAAATGTCAACTTACTTATTTATTCAAAGGTTATATATATAATATCTTATGTTATCCATTGAAACCAGGGAAAATATTAAGTTATGGTGGTCGGGTCGATACTCTAGATGGATTTCCTTCTCCAAGGGTGTGAGGTCTAATTGGGACTTCACATCGGGAAGACCCCCTATATGTTGGTGGTGTCAAACACCATCAATAGATCTGTAAATTCTCTCACATATAAGACATCCAAGAATACCATATAAAAATCCCTTCACTTAATGATATAAAAATAGCTTTAAGGTAAGGAAAAACCTTACAATGATCCTTTTATGGAAGGAATCCACTCATGTTAACTTTCCTCATTAAGGTTGGGAAATGTGTCAATAAGTTAAGCTCCAAATACAAGAAACTCCACCCCTCTCATAAGGACTCATTCTTATTTATAATTAACAATATAACCCTAATCACAACAACCTCCTAATGACATTAGTGGAATTTCTTTAATGGTGCCTAATTACATTTATTTAATATTGACTACCATAATGGATCTCATTTAATAATAACAAGCATAATGGATCTAGTCCACTAACATTTAAAGGTTTCCACTATTATTACACTACTATGGACTCTTCCCACTTAGAAAAGTGCTTCCCTAAATGCTTATTTTGAGGAAGTACAACCATAAACAAGAGTCCAATGGATGAGTGTTGTCTGGAATGTTAAAGTAATCCAAAGAACCAAGGTCCCATGTATAAGTGCTAGCCACCACATTGAAGTGGTCTAATAAGTTCCACAAACCTAGTTCCAATGTACAAGTGTTGAACACTATTCTAAAGTAGTTAGTGCACCATGTGCAACTATCAATTGTATTATTGAAGTAATCCAAAGAGGTTGTCCATAAACTTGGGTCCCATGTCCAAGAGCTCATGCTAACTCCCCATTGAATATACCTAAGCTCAATAACTAGTTGAGAATGGTTCTCCAAATGCATAAACATAGTCATGTGGATTCAAATACATAGATCCATCCATATCTAAAATATTATCCACTTAAGTGCAGAAGGTTAGATTTGGATTTAGAAGGTACACTACTACTAGAAAATAGGCAAGTTGAAAATTGGTAGTCATAATTGACTCTTGACTTCTTGTAACAATTTTTTCCACATAAAGTGAAGTAGAGTCATCAAATAGAACCTAGAAGTAGTTGTTTTCCAATAAATTCCAATTGTACATACACCATTTCTTACAACCCTTCTTTAAATCATACCAACCATAACATATGTTATTTAGATAATTATCTTCAATATCGCTCCAAATTTTCATCATTTAGATTAATTCATAGGGTTCCTATACTTTTTATATTAGATACTCCATTTATAATCACATAGTATGAAGTCCTTTAGCCTAAAATTGAATTTTTTATACTTTGTATAACCATTGTTTGATATGTCCTCCATAATCTATAGCCTCTTCAAGCAAATGTATAAGAGGGGCTTGTTCCACATAACTTGTACTTGTCATATAACCTTCATTTATCACTAGATATTCTTCAATGAGGGGGCTAATATATCCTTGTAAAATGTCATTAGCCACTATAAGTATGAGAATTAGGGTATTAAGGGTGGAAATTTGTAAGGGTTATAACACAATACATTTTTTATTATATCATATAATGTACTAAATCAAAGCCCCCAAAATCCTCTTCCAAATGGAATTGGTTTGGAAACAACCCAAGCACATTGTCAAGTTAGTTATTTTGTAGTGTATGTGATCATTACATAAAACCATAAAATAACTAATTTTAAATCAATGATTCAGTGATACCTTCACTTCCCAAACTCTGTCTTAGGTGTTTTTTTGTTGTTGTACTTGGGTGTTTTTCCAAGAGAAACTCAAATCCATAGTTTGTTTCTTCAAATTCTTCTCATAAGACCACATGAATTTATCTAAGCATTGTGACCCTCCTTTTCCTTTTCAAAACCTACCCCTAAAAAAATTCCCAAGAAAGAGCTCTTATACCACTCTTAAGATATCTTAAATTTGAAAATTCTCTCACAAAGATATCCAATAATATCATAGAAAATCTCCTTTACTTGATTACATAAAAATACCCCTAAAGAGGGAAATATCTATTGGATAAACTCTAAATACAATAAACTTCATTCCTCTCATAAAGTGGGCTCCATTCTTATTTATAACTAACAAGAGAGCCCTAATAATAATCACTTCCTAACAACCTAGTGGACTTTCTTTAATGAGGTCCAACTACATCTATTCAATACTAACTACCATAAAGGGCCTTATTGAATAATAACAAGCATAGTGGACCTAATCCACATTGCATTTAATAGCATCCACTATTACTACTCTATTGTAGGCCCTTTAGCAGGCCCCCATTACACCCCAAGGGAGGATCCCAATATTCTTTAATAACATTTCCATGTCTTGTGCCCACATACAATAGTTGTGGCATTTACTACCACAAGTTATTGATTAGAACTCACAATCATTCAACAAAATTCTAACTCAATCTACAAGATGAAACCTTGAGTCAATGTATTAGCATGATTCGATTTATAAGGAGTTATTGTAAGTGGAAACCTCCAAAATTACTTCTAGAACACGCCAAGTCTCAAACCAAGAGTTTTTATACCATGTTTAATTAAAAAATAGAATTAATACCATGTTGGAGAACACAAGGATTATAACAATAAAGATTTATGAATTTCAAGAAGTAGTGTCTAATGGCATTGTTACAACATTGGAGTACAAGTGAACATAGCTTAATATATGAAACAACACACTTAATTGATGTGTATTAATTATTGTGATAATTTAGTCCATAAGATCATCTCCATATCAGCCAAAGTAAAATTTATTCCCTTAAAATGAGTAAGAATTTAATCATTTTTTCTGTGCCTAGATCTCCTACTTTTCTGTCTCAAGGTATACACTATCCAACTAAGTTAGAATCACTTTTGGCCAACCTAACCAACTAGTCAACCTCTCTAGTCAACTCTCTTTGTGATATTCAATTGAGTAATTAAAGCAAAAAAAAATATCTAAAAGTAAGATGAAATTATTGTTTCAATAAAATATATTATAATATTTTAAAATTTGTTTTTTTATTAAAAAAATAACACTTCTTACTTGACTAATCTAAAGTATAAATAATATTTATATTTTAAAGTTAAAATTTATATTTAATTAAAAATAATAATTACAAAAATTGTATCATTATCCGCTACTTAAGTATATCTTCATAATTTGATTTAGACACCTAATCCTTGGGGATTAGGTGAATGAATTTTAAATATGTAAATAAAAATAAATTTGAACTGTTAGAATAGGAAATGACCTTGAGAGATGAATCACAAAGGTCCCTCTCTGTTGTTATATAATTTTTCTCTCATTAATGCAATGACATACAAGTTTTGGGTGTGATTCCTTAGCCTGACATGATATCAGAACCATAGGTCCCAAGTCTAGGCACCTCTGCTCCAGCCAGTGAAACTCTCCTCTCTGCCATTTACTCAACCTATAAAATTTTATATTTTGGCCTAAGCATTTCATCTCTCCACGCTAGTTTCTTCTACTCAATGATCAACTATTCCATGTCATGTGTTACTCTACCACACCAAGCGTCACTCTCCACGCTGGTTTCCTCTATTTGATTCTCATTCCATGCATTGCTTGAGAAATACCTTTATGCTACATTGTGCTCTCTCCCCATGCAATTCGGTTCCTTCATATAAGATTGTTACTGTGAAACCTACTCTCCAAAATGTTCTAGAATAAGTAACCCTCACCTGAATCTACTTCAAGAGCCATCAAAATTAGAACTTTGAAATTATTTTACCTTTTGCATTTATTCCTACCTAGCGATTTTAGATTACCTGAGAGCATAAGTTCCTTGAGAACGTAAATGAATTAAGAGAGTAAGTGCCCTGAAATCTAAGAGCATGAACATGAGAGTTAGAGAGTAAGTGGTATTGAAACACCATTGTTTCTTCTCTTCGCAATTATTCTCTTCCCTTTGCTTCGAATGCAGGCCAACTATCTTATTTTGATAGTGATTCAAATACTTTTTATCAAGTTGTTGTAGCAGCTACAAACATCCTCCAAAATTTTGTCTTAGCTTCGTTTGGAGCCTCCCTACCAACCATCCTCAACAGCATGTCTTGCATCGTCAAGCATATAGGCTTCAGTTGTTTCTCAGTGTCTTGTCAGCTTGTGCATGTCAATTTGCTTCACTCCCCTCATAGGCTGTCTTTCTAGACTTAGACCATGTGCTAGCCAAGTAGCTCCCCCAGAAAATTGCACAATTCTGGAGGGGAACCAGCCTTCCCTCCATAAATTGCACAAATCAGCTGGCCAGCCTGTTGAGCTCAAGAATTGCGAAAATTATTCTGTTATGCTTCCCTCATAAAATTGTGCAATTATGGAGGGGAACCAACCTTCCCTCCAGAAATTGTGCAAATCATTCTGGCAGCATGTTGGGCTCCATAATTGCGCAGAGCAATCATGTATTCTTCCTCTAGAAAATTGCGCAATCTGACCCAACACTGCTGCTCATCCCAAAAATTGCGCAATTCTGGGAGGCAGTCACCTGCTGACCCCAGAAATTGTGCAATCCCTCTAGGAAAGCTAGCCCAGATTAGCCCAGGAACTTTACAAATTTTCATCCCAGGCTCATAGACTTATGCATGTGCCTTCAAGTTGACCAATTCCCTCTGGGACCGAGCAAAACTGATTTACATGAATGGACTTCTTTTCCCAAGGCATCATGCAAAGGCATCCTTAGATTTATGGATCTATTTTTAGCAGCTAGAGGTTACATGCAATGGTCATTTTAGAAACCTCCCGCCAAGTGTCGCTTTTCCTAGATTTGTGGCATGCGTGTCATAACCTCAATTTTAACAAAACTTATGAACCGGACGTTGTAGAGCTCATTCTTCACATCGATCTTTCAGCTCTGACATCCCACATCACATCTAGGAGTCATCGGCACATTCAACTCAGTTGTTTTGGGGTAAGCTCACTTTGCATGTCTTGCGCTGTGTTTCTGTTGCTTTTTGTGTTTCATCTTGTGTGAGTGTTTTCTGCTTGATTTCAGTGAGCACTTGCTGTCATTTTGATGTATGTCAGCTTGTAAAAGCATCGTTTCAGTTTTCATTCGCATCTCACTGTTGTCGCATGCATGACATTATTTTTTCATCGACGGTCGCCGTTAAGGCAACTCGCTTCACACACATGCATGTTTTGCCATTTTATGAATCATGCACTTTTTGTTTGCATGCATGATCGTTCACTCTTGTTTACACTCAGTATCACCATGCATTCAAACTTCTCATGTTTTCAATCACCCGTCGGCAGGTCTGGGCTGCCTTAGCCTGGGCCTTACCTTGCCCAGCTAGCATTGCGCATTTCTCGAAGTGAAGGATTTGCCTTCCCTCTAGAAATTGTGCAAGGCTGGCCTAGCACTGACCTCCAAGCTTGCATTATGCAATTCTAGGAGGAAGTGCCTTTTTGGCCCCAGAAACTACGCAATTCTGTTTGTTGGTTTGCATGTCACTTATTAGTGTCAGTGTCTGCATACTTCCATCAGGGATCAAAATTTGCTCTTTGCATTCTCATTTTAGGGGTCCCATACTGAAAATTTTACATCATTCCATTAGGTTATGTCAAACTGATCCACTGATGGTTGTCTTCTCTTCAAAAAGTCCAATTTCTCCCTCATAGAGTGTACTTGCTGACCCTTCTTCAGGTTGTCTTTAGTTATGGTTTCATGGTCAATTTGCAATCATGTTTTCATTAAGTCATAGAGCATGTTTTCATTAGGTCTTACAGTTTCATTTCCAAGGTCAAGAGCCTGATTTTAACATGTAAATAAAGGCTAGCAAGGGTATGAGGATGATGAATAAGTCAAGCATGATGGCTTGTAGGTCATAGCCACTGAATAATCATCTTTTAACTTAATGTAATTTTCACCTCAAAAACATGTTTTTGAGGTCAAAAAAGAGTATTTCGAGTTTATTTGTATTTCATATGTAATTTTAAGTCACTATATGTAATAATTGATCCCAGCTGCACCAGAGCATCTCTCCTTGCTGCAAGACAAAGAAACACTGCAAAAATCAGTTCAAATTGAGCATTTATCCACCTGCAAAGACACAAAGAAGAAAAAGGCATTAAAACAGAGTTTTGAAGAAGGACAAGAAACATTAGAAAGTGGTTTTTTCAAATGAAAAATCAAAATCTACTCCTCTTTAAGCTCCCGCATTTCATTTCCAAATTCATTATTCTCATTGGCAAGCAAGGAGTCAAAAAAGTGAGAAGAAGAGGCAAGCTTGAGCGAGTTTTGGCTGAAGGAAGCTTGGCACTGCGCTTCTGGAGGGTGGCGTTGCACTTCTGGAGAAGTGGAGCAGTGGCGCTGTGCATTGGTAGAGCAGCGCTGCGCTTTTGAGACAGACAGGTTGGCGTTGTACATTGAGGTTGTCGTTACGCGTCTGGAAAAAATTCGCAGTGCAAATTTACATTGGCGCTGTGCTTCCAAGGTGGCACTGCACGTCTGGGCATCGGCGCTGCGTGTTGAGCAGGAAGACTAGAAAAGCCCCAAATCTTCAAGAAACCTCCAAATTTGCCCTCTCACTTGCATGCAAGTAAGTTGACATCCCTCACTTCAGTTTTTGTTTTCAGATCCACATCATAAGCATCATTTTCATTGATAAACACGAAACCCTAAAAATCTCCCTTGTATGCCTAAAAACCCTAAACTATCATTGTTCCTCCTATCACTCACTACAGCTCTAAACCCTATCTCAATTTCCCTATTCCTTATCCCTTTGTCCCTTTATTCCTATTTCATATTTCCCATCCCTTTTATCCCTCTTCCCCAAGGGAAATTTCTCAAAAGAAGCCCTCCCTCTCATTTCCTACTCCTTCATTCATTTCCTAGCCACAAGCTCATTTCCCATCCCCTCATTCCTAAAAACACTTTCACTCATTCCCTTCATCCAACCTCAACCTTGCAAACATGTTCCAAGAAGACCGAGACTATGAGGAGGAGGCAAACACAGGTAGTGACACCTCAGCAGACAGAGCTAGGCAACAGAGAAAACCACACAAGGGAGGCAGGATTATCAGAGAGGAGCCATCAAATCTTAGGGAATTGGAAACCTCTCAGTTGGTTGTCACATGTTTCAGATATCTTGGCTGCTATGAGTTCTTTGAGTAGGTGGAGAGAGTTCAATACCACCTAGAGCTCACTAGATGTTTTGTGGCTCATCTTCGAGACAACAAGGTAACTCCTACTGGGGTAACCTTCACAGTTTCACCATCCATCATTCCAGATGCCACCAGGATTCTGAATGTAGGGGAGAAGTGGTACAAGGCCCAGGACCTGGATGAGCACTACTATGAGCCTTATATCAAACCCCAGTACAGAAATGATGTGAAGAGGTTTTTTCTTTTCAGATTTCTCGAAAACAAGTACGTCCCCATGATGAAAATCATCATTAAGTACTTCACTTGTGAGGGTAGATTCTCCAAGTTGTACACCTATCACATTAGGCTCCTCATGCATTTTACCAGGGTGAGAATGTTAAACCTCTCGTACTTCTTGTTCAGGAATATTGAGAAGATGGCATATTTTGTCCAGAAGAAGCCATACCCTCAGCAGATGAGCAATCTCTATCACTACTCCCTGATCAACATCATTGTGCTTCATCATCTCAGTCTCCTCAACATCTCTTGGGAGACCTTTATTTCTCATGATATGTTTAGGGGTATTCAAATTCCTCCACCAGTGTCTTAAGAAGCAGGAGGACCTTCTAGCAGTGTTCAGGTGAATGAGGAAGCCAAGGAGACTAGAACTAATGAAGTGCCCGTTTACATGACATATCAAAGGGGCACAAGGAGATTATTTGCAGCAGATAGGAAATTGTTTTCTCTACGGGAGGTGGAAGGGACCTTGCCTTCTTCGTCATCCCATAGGAAAATGCTAGCTCCACAGGATATGGAATGGGCTTTGCCTTCTTCATCGACACAGCAGGTACAGGTGCAGCAGTTGTACAAAGGGAAGGAAAAGATGCCAGAGCATAGTCTTGATCATGAGGAGGGAAGGGACTTTGACTTGACTGAGCATGATGAGCCGGAGTAGCGTTATACTCGTCATGGAGTTGAAATCATTGAATTAGAGGCTCAGGATGAAGAAAGCATCAAAGACATCATCATACAAGAAAGGGAAGCTCAGGTACAAGCTTTGGCGGACAATTTAAAGAGGGCCAAATATGTAATCACATATTTGGAGCAAGAAAACAAGCAATTGAGTGGCAAACAAGTCCTCATGAAGCTAGAAATGATCAAGATGAAACAACAAAGTGGCAAAGAGGCACAAGTCACTTTGACTCCTAATAAGAAGGAGATTAAAGATGATAGAGAGACTTGGCTTGAGAGAGTCAACTTGCATCTTGAGAAGCTACTATAGAAGGCCATTAGAGACAATCAGATAATCAAACACATGGCATATCATTACAGGACCCAAAATAAGATTTGCAATATGAGCGTCAAGAAAATGAAAACTAGGCTAAGGCAGGCCTTGAAAGGCAAAAAGGAGGAGGATAGGCTTAGTATGCTTGTTGAAGATTCCTTGGCTTATTAAGACACTTGATGAGGGTGATTCTCACCAATTTTGGGCAAATTCAGAAGAGTTTTTGTCATTTGCCAATTTTTGAAATTCTATACACAGGAAAATAGCCTAGATGCGCAGCGCCACCAGCGATGTGCTTTTCCTAGGGGCATCCAATGAAGAAATGGTTTGCATTTTTGGATTCAGAGTGATGAGGACATGTACCTAGCAAGTTTCAAAGTTTTTGGGGCAGAACTAGTCCACTAAAAGGTCAAAAAACACCCTAAAAATGACCTTTCTGCCACTTTTTGGACACACAAAAGTAGTCTTGGGAGAATCAATATTTGAGGGGTCAAATGAGTTCAAATGCCAAAATTCTAGGTGTTTTGGAAAGTAGACTTGAAAAAATTTCCAATGAGCTATCATGGGCTCAATTTGGATGCTGGGAAGGCCTTCAAAAGTGACCTGAAAGTAGACTTGAAGACCTTTCCAATGAGCTATCATGGGCTCAATTTGGATTTCGGGAAGGCCTTCAAAAGTGACTTGAAAGTGGCACTACGCGTAGGGCAGTTTTTTCTCAGGGTTTCTATTTTTCCAGTTTTTTACTATGATCATAGATTCTCTCTCATGGATGATGATTCACCATTGTAAATGATGACTTGGCATGTAATTATGATAGATAAATAGTAATAGAGGTTAGATTCATTACCTTAGAAGTTAGTTTGAGCTCAAATGAATCAGTTTTTCACATTTAGAGGCAAGTTGTTGATGATGCCTATATTCCTGTTTCTTGTTCAGTATTAGTTAGTTTAGCTCCTCATCTTAGGGATTTGACCCCTGAGGATGGGAGGAAGTTGAATTCATGCCTATATCTTCTTCTTCTTTCTCATTGTAAAGGGTTGGACTCAGCTGGATTGTCAGACCTTGATTGTACACCTTTTGTAAGTAGTTTGGCAAGAGATTAATAAGAATTGAAGCTATTTTCATGGGATCCATGTGGTATGAGTTTTAGCATAGTTTCTTCTTTTGTGATCATGTGTTAATGTGTTTTTTATGCTTCTTTAATCATTTCATTTCTTCCAGTTGAATGTTTTCAAGTTGATAGGCGGAATTCATTGCACCAGTGCTCTGTCTTGGGAAATCATTCACCATTTCATGTTTTCTGCGGTCTAGGAAGGATCCATGGTTTTCACATGCCCTTCTTAGCTTCTCACCAGTCTAAAACATCTCACCCCATCAAGCTCTCGAGTGCTAAAGCCTATGCCTACCTTGCCCCATTGAACACCCTACAATTCTGACCTAGTTCCCTAGACCTAAACTGTCCAACTCCTCCTAATCCGACAAAACCACTTCAAAAATCCAATCAAAACTTCGTGATACTATACCTAGCCTAATATCCTTTACTTGATCCAGTCATCTCGGTTGAGATCCTTATGGAAAGATCCCTCTCCCGGCCTAGTAGGGCTAGCTACTTGGCTAAGCGTGGTTTGTGGTTACCCTGGCATTGCCTTCCTTCAGCCTGAGGTTCAATCCAGGTGATAACATCACTGTTGATTGAAATTGCACATTGTGCAGTTTCAATACTCAGTAGGCCAAGCCAGACTATGCATTGCACAGTTCCAGCAGTCATTCAACCTCCCCACAGCCCAGACTATGCCTTGCATAGTTTTGGCAATTAGTCTCCCAGCCTCCCGATGAAAATTACACAATCTTCACAAACAGTCACACAAGTATGTTGCATGTCAGTGATCCAATTCATTTTGGTTTTCAACCAACAGATTTCTTATCATGAGTGTTGCTATGTCTCTAGGTATCACAGGTGTTTGTCTACCTCTCAACAGCACAAGTACAATGGCTTCCAGGAGATCAGAGTCGACGACACCATTCAGAGCACAACTGGGGATGCAGTCGATCAAGTGTCTATGAACTTGCCTATCTATGAAGACATCAATTTGTTCATGGACAAGATATCAACATGAAATGGTAGCGGCGTCATAGTGAGCAGCACCATTAGCAACAGCAAAAGGTAGCGCACCTGCATGCACAAATGCAAGAGGAAGGTTGTTGAAAGTGCAAAGGCGGAACAAAGTTGAAAACTCAAGCATATCCACTTGTGATGAAAGAAGCTTTGGAGATTGAGGCTATGAGGCAATGGCGGGAAGGAAAAGATAGAAACAGCCTATGGGTACATGTGTAGATTGTATGTAATGTCTTGTCAAGTGGAAGTTCAAGTGTCAATAGCTGAATGTAATAGTCATAGAGTAGTTGAATAGTCATGAGGGTAGATGAACAATCACAAAGGGGAATGTCAAGGGCCAACCCACCCTTTTCTATATATAGTACCTCATAACTCATTGTAGAGGCTTTTGGTCAACTAAGATTCTGATAGGAGTATTTAAGAGAAAGCTTGGAGAGTATTGTAATGAGCCTTGGCTTCTCCACAATGCAGAGCTAGTACATCTCTTTGGAGGAGTAGGCAGCAGTGACTATAACATTCTACTATCAGGACTAGTGGTTGGTCATGGTTTTACTATATGATTGGAACTTTCACTTCTTAATATAATAGAGCCAACATGTTTCATGCATATGTTTTTATTGTATTTCAGCTATCTTGGTTACTCTAATGATATATGTATCTATTTGCTTATGCATACATGTATGGACTCTTTCTGTATAAGTATGTATGAATCTTACTAAAATGTGTTATTGGTTTAACCATCACTTTGGATTGTTAGCTTACTTTCTTTCCAGTTTGTGATGCATCTTCGCTTGTGTTTTCCCTTCCAAGTCATGTGCTTCCACAGGTTTCCAAGGGGCGCACTCACCTCACTTTCTATGTGTTATGACCATTCATACACCTTCCTTGTCTTGTTGTGCATGTCACACCCTTGCTACCAACAAGGACATCTTACTTGCCTCTGCGTGCAACCGTGGTCAAGGCAATACCATACGACCCACTGCTGGAACTCCTACACCAAATAGTATGAGGTCTAGTTGGGACTTCTTATGGGGAGATTCCCTGACATGTTGGTGGGTCCAACACTGTCAACATTTTGGCACTAGAAGGAGGGCCAGATGACAAGCTGAGTCCTCATCATCTATTTTGAGTCTTCGCACATCTATCATGGAGTTTGTAATAGTTCGCCCTCCCTAATGTTTGTCCATTGAACATATCTTTCACATCAAGAGGGAGTTTTGGGATCACTTGTCACAAATCACGTATGATGGTTTAGGCAAAGTGGCCTGGCCTGAGCACTTAAATGACTTCCATGCACTCATGGAGGGCATGGAATATTTTAATGAAACAGAGGTTTGTTCGTTGCTCGCACACACACTTCGCGACCACGCATCGCACTGGTGTGGTACACTAGATTATAACTACGTGCACTCATTCAAGTAGTTCAATGATCTAATCGAATATGTTTTCCACCATTTTGATCCTGAAGTACTTGATAAAAAATTGTTAAAACAATGGAAGGCACCGCACGAATCACCTATGTAGTTTTCAGAGCGCTTCCGTCTATTCATGTTTGAAGCCCCAAAAAGTCAGATGAAATTTTAGTACCTCATGACATATTTGAATATTGCCTTATCAAATCTATCAATCCCAAGAAGAAGTTCAAGCTCAAACCCCGCTCAGCATACTTCGGTGATGGAGCTGTGCAATCACAAATGGACATGGTCATTGTCACAAGTGACTGTCTGCCATCCCCTCATCAAACAGCTCCACCACTGTAGAGTGATGTGAGAGAAATGCACACACATTTTTTCGATTGTCACATCCTCCCGACATCACTTATCACCATTTTCGTGTAGATTTGGTTGCGAATCCCACGAGTTGTCACATATATTTACTACCTCAACCTCCGTCTTCATATTCTGATGATCCTCTGGATTTCACTGTCTTGTGTTCTTCTGTTCTGGACTCTACACTTGTTGTGAACAAGGATCAAGCCATTGACGGAGTTGGTGTTGCACAACCAACCTGCGTTGTCATTCATGAAGAGTATGACCTGGAGCTTGAGCATCAATCCTCGGTGAAGGATGACTCCCTTCTGTCCGAGCGTCCTTTGTGTTTTCCTGAAATCTTTGGTGATTCTTCCTGTTGAAAATAGCAATAAGAAATGCTAAAAATAGCATTGTTATAGATAGAATTTCGGGATACATTCCAATTTTAATTAGTCCCTAAATTAAAATTCGAATTTGATCTCAGCAGCTTTTGTAAAATAATAAATTAATTCATCTTGAGTTAATTAGTTGGAGAAAATCAAACATGAAGTCTATGTGAAGACATGCAACAGTTATCCCTTTGATTGAGGAAGTTATCCCTTAATTAAGGAGATCGGGATGAGTTGTACTTTGAGTTGTAATTAGTTAGCTCAGTTAACTGAGTTAAGTCTAGTTAGATTAGTTCCAATAGTTTGTGGAACTGATTGTGAGTTCAGTGAGTCAATTCATGCATGCATGCAACTAGTGTACTTCAAATAACTGAATATTCTCTCATAAATTACTCATGCATGTCAGTTCAGACAGAGACCTAGTTGAGATCAAAGGATGGGACAGTGTACTATCAGTTGCAGGAATATTCCCATGAGGATATATCTTGCATGCAGAAGGAATTCTTTCCTTGAGGATTGCGCAGTTATTTCAGAGGTTAGTGAGCAATGTGTGATGTAATCACACAGGTGGTAGCTTGACGACCCAGGAGAAACTACGCAAGGAAATAGGAGGCTTGGAGGACTGAAGGAAGGCATATGTGTTGTCTATTCTATCTATGAGGAGTAGCAAAGGATTGTACTGAGAGCCGGATAGCTTGTGAGCTAAAGCTTTGCATAATCCTGAGATATTTCCAGTTGTATGATAATACAGATAGCGAGGTTTTTAGTTGGGGCTTTCCCCATAGTATTCTTCTATGTTTGTGTGAGATTTATTTCTTCTTCATCTATTATATGTGTTCTATTTGATCTTGCTAAAAATCTATTAAGCTTCCGCAAGTTTGTTTGTATAAGTAGATCAAGTATTTTGCTTTAGTTACATTGCATTATCAGGTGATCTACAGTGATAATTTCTACATGGTATCAAAGCAAAGGTGATCAAAGCAGAGAACAATATACAAAGAAGGGAGAAGTTCGAAGTTTTGAAGTTCTTGATTGTAGTTACAAAATCGATTTCTTATCACATCTCAAAATTCACCAATGGTGTTTAATGGCTTGAGACTTGAGTATGCCCTAGATGGCAGCTCGAATTACATAGCCTGGAAGGATTGCATGGAAGCAGTATTAGAGGACAATAGGTTGAAGGACTTCATTGATCAAGAAGTCCCCAAGCCAGCAGCAGCTAATGCCCAAGAATTAGCGGAATGGAAGAAATGTGTGGTGAGAGTGAGGAGGATTCTTCTAGAGGGAGTTCGAGACCACATTGTCTCGAGTCTCCATGGGAAGGACACATCATTTTCAATGTGGAAGACATTGAAGGATCTATATCAGAACAACAATGATCAAAGGAAGCTGGCACTGAAAGAAAAGCTTCGGAAAATCAAGTGTGAAAAGGGCGACACCATCTCTACATATCTGAACAAGCTCACCACCTACAGAGATGAGCTTGGAAGTGTAGGAATCATGATCGTCGATGATGACATGATGATTCTTGCTCTCCTCAGTCTTCCTAAGAGCTGGCATAGCTACCAAGACTCAGTGAATGGAAGAGAGAAACTTCCAGATTAGGAACGACTGTGGTTGGATCTGATGCAGGAGGAGATCAGGAGAAGCACCAGAGATGGTTCTTCATCAAAGCATGATGATGAAGAAAATCTAGCCTTAACAAGTAAGGAAAGGAAAGGGAAAGGGAAGGCTTCCCATTCCAAATTGAGTTCTCCCCGTGGTGGGATGAAGATTGACAAATCTAAAGTGTGATGCTTTAATTGTCATGAGGTGGGCCATTATGCAACAAATTGTCCACAAAATAAATCCAAGAAGGGATCATCGAAAGGATCAGATGGTGAGGCACTGGCCTCACAGTTCGAATTGGATTTTACCCACATTGCATGCATGGTTTCATCAATGTTGGGTTGTGTTTGGTACCTGGACAGTGGAGCCTCATTCCATATGACCGGTGACAAGAGTTTATTCAGTACCTTGGAGGAGAAGGACCTCCAGATGCACATAGAGATGGGCGATGATGAAAAGTATCGTGTTTCAGGTGAAGGCACGGTTGTGTTTCAGAGGGAGCATGGAGCTCCTCTCAACCTGACTGATGTAAAGTATGTGCCTAGACTGAAGAAGAACCTGGTGTCCGTCGTAATGTTGGAAGACAAAGGCTATGATGTAGTCTTCAGTAAAGGAAAGGCATTCCTAAGACACATCGCCACGGGTTAGACCAAGAGGATTGGGATTCAGGTAAAGAATCTCTACAAGATGGAGGTAGATCATTGTGTTGCATTGAGTTCCAAAGCAGAATTAGTGCAAAGCCAAGATATTGGCGAGTTATGGCATAGAAGGTTGGGCCACTTGCATCATGGGGCCTTGAAGATCATGCAGCAGATTTCTACTGGACTTCACAAAGGTAAACTTGAGCAAGTGGACACATGCAAAGGTTGTACGTTGGGTTAGTATGCAAAATCTTCCTTTCATGATCGAGACAGCCGAGCTGAAGCAATCTTGGAGCAAGTTCATAGATGTGTGTGGACCATTCTTGATAGCCTCCACCACTAAACAGAGGTATTATGTGATTTTTATTGATGATTTTTCTCGTAGATGCTGGATCTATTTCATGCAGAAGAAGGAAAAAACCTTCTCAAGGTTTTATGAGTCCAAAGCCTTCGTTGAGAAAGAATCTAGAAAGAATATCAGGGCCTTGCAAAGTGACAATGGTGGAGAGTATGTCTCTCAGGAGTTTAAGGACTTCTGTGCAGCAGAAGGAATTAAACAGGAGTTTACGGCACATCATAACCCACAGCAGAATGGGGTGGCTGAGAGGAAGAACAAAATGATTGTGGGAGTAGCTTGGGCGATGCTACATGACCAAGGCCTACCACTTCATTTGTGGGTTGAGGCATGCAACAAAGCGTTTTACTTGCAGGATAGAAGTTTGCATCGCATACTTGGGATGAAAACACCAGAGGAAGCTTTCTCCGAAAAGAGACCAGATGTGGGCCACTTCAGGATATTTGGCTCATCGGTTTATTGCCATGTGACCAAGGATGCTCGAAAGAAGCTAGAGCTGACAGCAGAGTTGGGGATATTTGTGGGGTACACTGATACTCCCTACAACTATCAGGTGTATTTGCTTACCAGTCATAGGACAGTGGTTTGCTAAGATCTTAAGTTCGATGAGCTGAAGGCCATGCGAGTTTCCCTTGAGAGGGAGCTCAAGTTGCATGCAGAGGAGGAAATTTTGGTTCCTAAGGAGGAGGAGCCTCAGACTGATGTGGAGCAGCCGCATATAGAGGTTCTAGGAGTGGAGACATCCACTCATGGAGAGTCTTCCAGAGAACGGAAACGCACAAGGGAAGCTGACAGATTGTTGATGGATGCGAAAGAGAATGTGGGAGAGCCATCTTCTGAGCGGAGATAGAGGAGGTCACCTAAGCA
>APFE030512599.1:33408-45683 GCA_000404065.3 Pinus taeda
GATCATGTTGTTGCAGTATGTTTCGACCGAGGAGCAGGATGCAGACATTTTGACTAAGGCATTGTCAAAATGAAAATTCGAGTTCCACAGAGATAGGATCGGGGTGGCAGATAATCCCTTTCTTGTTGAGAGGGAGTGTTGAAAATAGCAACAAGAAATGCTAAAAATAGCATTTCTATAGATAGCATTTCAGGATACATTCCAATTTTAATTAGTCCCTAAATTAAAATTGAGAATTAAAATTCGAATTTGATATCAAAAGCTGCTTGTAAAATAATAAATTAATTCATTTTGAGTTAATTAGTTGGAGAAAATCAAACATGAAGTCTATGTGAAGACATGCAATAGTTATCCCTTTGATTGAGGAAGTTATCCCTTAATTGAGGAGATCAGGATGAGTTGTACTTTGAGTTGTAATTAGTTAGCTCAGTTAACTGAGTTAAGTCCAGTCAGATTAGTTCCAACAGTTTGTGGAACTGATTGTGAGTTTAGTTAGTCAATGCATGCATGCATGCAACTAGTGTACTTCAGATAACTGAATATTCTCTCATAAATAACTCATGCATGTCAGTTCAAACAGAGACCTAGTTGAGATCAAAGGATGGGACAGTGTACTACCAGTTGCAGGAATATTCCCATGAGGATATCTCTTGCATGCAGAAGGAATTCTTTCCTTGAGGATTGCATAGTTATTTCAGAGGTTAGCGCACAGTGTGTGAGGTAATTACACACAGGTGGAAGCTTGAGGACCCAGGAGAAACTGCGCAAGGAAATAGGAGGGCTTGGAGGACTGAAGGAAGGCATATGTGTTGTCTATTCTGTCTATGAGTAGTAGCGAGGGATTATACTAAGAGTTGGATAGCTTGTGAGCTAAAGCTTTGTGTAATCCTAAGATATTTCCACTTGTATGATAATACAGATAGCAGGGTTTTTAGCTAAGGCTTTCCCCAGAGTATTATTCTTTGTTCATGTGTGATTGATTTCTTCTTCATCAAAATATGTGTTCTATTTGATCTTGCTCAAAATCGATTAAGCTTCCGCAAGTTTGTTTGTAGAAGTAGATAAAGTATTTTGCTTTAGTTACATTGCATTATCAGGTGATCTACAGTGAGACTTTCTACACTTCCATCCTTGATTTCGCATGTGTATCTCCGTCTACGGATGCACCCATTGTTGATCATTATCAGAGCACACTGGATGTCACTCCATCATCTGACAATGGAGAGGATAAATCATTCATTAAACATCTACTTGATTCTTCATCTACTTTTTCCAGGAACGTAGAGGGTGAACATTATTGCTTCTCATCTACCCCTCTGTGTGATTCATCAAATCATGAGGATGCCGACAAACATCATGAATTTTCTGATCTTGGTTTTCATGATCTCTCTACTTCTTCATCTGATCACGATGTTGATTCAATCATTGTTAATCTGTCTAAGACACTAGTCGATGAAGTCAAAACCTCGCAAGTTGTCGAGACACTTCAGCCTGAGCTAATGGTTATGTCAGGCCCTCACTGTCCTGAGGTTGTTTTCACTTTCGATCAGGAAATTGTTCAGACACCCAAGGCTCCTCATCGCTAATTTGTATGCACTGAAGATCAATCTCACACACAAATTTTGCTTCCTCCAATCGAGCTACACGATCCCATCACTCACGTGTTGGAGGAATCTTATGCAACAAAAATAGTTGTGCAACGTAAGTGGTCTACCTTTCTCACATATGATTGCATGTCACGGTCAATAGAATGCGTACACTTAACATCTGCATGCAGTGTCACAAAGCATCATGGTAAGTCCACGGGTTGCATGTCATGCACTTGTACTCACTTATGTTTTGTGGATGCATCTAAACTTGGAGTGTGTTTGTCTTCATTGTTATATATTTCTTGTTTGTTGGTTCGCGTAGCTGTGTTGTTCGTGAACCATGCCTTCACCAACATGGGTCGACCAATGCACCAATGGCCGAATTGGAAGTATCACTTCATGTGAACAAACCCATGCACCATTAACTTAGGAGTAGGAGTAGTGTTTGTTTTTGGTTTGTTTGCTTTCATGCTTGTTTTCTTCTTATCTTGCATGTTTTTTTTGCTCACTTGTTTGTTTTCTTACTTGCTTTGCTTATGCATTTACTTCTACTTCTGCTTTGTTTTGTCTTTGTTTTCTTATTTACGTTCATAGGTTAGTTTCGCATGACCATGCGCGACTCTCGAAACGAGCTGGGTAAAGTACAAGAGGACTTGTGTAGTTATCAATACTTGATTATCTATCATCTTACCTCTATATGAAGAACTTGTTATCTTCAGTCCATGATACGTCGATGGAAAATATGTACTGTTCGAAGTGAACCTTGGTGAAAACACAACGATTGCGCAATAACTAGTGTCACCTACTCTAGTCGGTTATTTTTGGGCTAATCCTTGTCAACTCAGTCAAGTAGAGTAAGGTGAGGGGGAAAACCTTAACAAGCACGTCATAGGTATATATAAACTACTTCTCTAAAGGAACAACCACTTCTACTCTCAATAAGTCTGGATCCCTCTTCCGCCTCTGAAATGAATAAGTGTTATGCACAGTAAAGAGGTGATGCAAGTAACTCTGCCAGGGTACTAACCAAGCCCACTTGCAGCGGAGTGATGCTTGTGTTCTTGCGTGACTCCGTCGGGGTACTGTCCAGGCCTACTAGTACCGGAGCAACACCAAAGATGAAACTAAAACTTTGATGATCATATGACTTGTGCACCAATATACCCCTCATCCCTAATCGAAACAACTATGTTGACTTGGCTTGGAATGTGTGT
Source organism: Pinus taeda (assembly GCA_000404065.3). Lineage (NCBI taxonomy): Eukaryota > Viridiplantae > Streptophyta > Pinopsida > Pinales > Pinaceae > Pinus > Pinus taeda. The sequence goes on from APFE030512599.1 coordinate 36,212, forward strand.
CAATCGACCAAGGGCTTGGCAAATGCTACATCTTACAATCAAGCAAGTGTGGTAACCAAGACGAACATAGAACTGAAAAATACTTCCAGTGGTGTTAGACTTGCTTTTCATGAACAAGGTCCATTCAGAGAGCTGGATTTCTACCAGTGTGTCACCAAGTGTTGTAGCAGCTACAAACACCTTCCAAAATTTTGCCTTAGCTTCGTTTTGGAGCCTCCCTACCAACAATCCTCAACAGCATGTCTTACACCATCAAACATATAGGATTCAGTTGTTTCTTAATGTCTTGTCAGCGTATGCATGTCAGTTTGCTTCACTCCCCTCATAGGATGTCTCTCCGGACTTAGACCATGCGCTGGCCAAGCAACTCCCCCAGAAAATTGCGCAATTTTGGAGGGGAACCAACCTTCCCTCCAGAAATTGTGAAAATCAGCTGGCTAGCCTGCTGAGCTCAAGAATTGTGAAAATAAGTCTGTCAGGCTTCCCTCATAAAATTGCGTAATTCTGGAGGGGAACCAGCCTTCCCTCTAGAAATTGCGCAAATCAACCTGGTAGCCTACTAGGCTCCAGAATTGCGCACAACAGTCAAACAATCTTCCTCTAGAAAATTGTGTAATCTAACCCAACGATGTTGCTTAACCCAAAAATTCCGCAATTCTGGGAGGCAGTCGCCTGTTGACCCAAGAAATTCTGCAATCCCTCTAGGACAGCTAGCCCAACTCAGCCCAGGAACTACGCAAATTTTCATCCTAGGCTCGCCGACCAATGCATGTGCCTTTAAGTTGACCAGTTCCCTCTGGGACCGAGCAAAACTGATTTGCATGCATGGACTGATTTTCCCAAGGTAGCATGCAAAGGCGTCCCTTGATTTAGGGATCTATTTTTAGCAGATGGAGGTTACATGCAATGCTCATTTTAGAAACCTCCCGCCAAGTGTCACTTTTCCTAGATTTGTGGCATGCACATCATAACCATGATTTTATCAAAACTTATGAACTGGATGTTGCAGAGCTCATTCCTCACATTGATCTTGCAGCTCTGACATCCCACATCACATCTAGGAGTCATTGGCACATTCAGATCAGTTGTTCGGGGTAAGCCCGCTTTGTATGTCTTGTGTTGCATTTCTGTCGCTTTTTGTGTTTCAACTTGTGTGAGTGTTGTTTGCTTGATTTCAGTGAGCACTTGTTGTCATTTTTAAATATGTTAGCTTGTGGAAGCATTGTTTCAGTTTTCATTCAAATCTCACTGTTGTCGCATGCATGACACTATTTTTGCACTGACGGTCATCGTTGCATCAACTCGCTTCACACGCATGCATGTTTTCTCGTTTTCTGAATCATGCACTTGATTTTTACATGCATGATTTTTCACTCTTTTTTACACTCAATATCACCATGCATTCAAACTTCTCATGTTTTCAGTTGCCCATCAGCAGGTCTGGGATGCCTTAGCATGACTAGCATTGCTCATTTCTAGAAGTGAAGGCTCTACCTTCCCTCCAGAAATTGCGCAAGTCTAGCCCAACACTAACCTCCAGGCTTGCATTGCACAATTCTGGGAGGCAGTGCCTTGCTGGCCCCAGAAACTCTGCAATGTAGTTTGCTGGTTTGCATGTCACTACTGACTGAAATTGCACATTGCATAGTTTCAGTCCTCAGCAGGCCAGGCTGGACTATGAATTCCATAGTTCCAACAGTCAGTCAGCCTCCCAATAGCCCGGACTGAGCCTTGTGCAGTTTTGGCAGTCAGTCTCCAAGCCTCCTGGTGAAAATTGTGCAATCTTCACAAAAAGTCACACATGTATGTTGCATGTCAGTCCTCCAGTTCATTTTGGTTTTGGACTAACAGATTGCTTGTCATGAGTGTTGTTATGTCTCTAGGTATCATAGGTGGTCGTCTGTCTCTCAGCAGCACAAGTACAATGGATTCTAGGAGAGAAGAGTTGATGACACCGTTCAGAGCACAACTGGGGATGTAATCGATCAAGTTTCTATGAACTTGCCTATCTATGAAGACATAAGGTTGTTCATGGAAAATCATATCAAGATGAAATGGCAGTGGTGTCACAGTGAGAAGCACCATCAACAATAGCAGAATGTATCACACCTACATGCGACAAATGTAAGAGGAAGGTTGTTGACAGTGCAGAGGCAGAACAAAGTTGCAAACTCAAGCAGATCCACTTGTGATGAAAGCAACTTTTGAGATTGAGGCTATGAGGCGACAACGCAATGGTAGAGAGAGAAACAGAGAAGGAGTTACAAGTGCTAAAGCGGAAACTCAAGGAAGAACAGGAGTTGCACAGAAAACATAAGGAGTTGCAGTGGGAACAAGCACAACACGAGGCACAACATGTACACACTGAAGAAACTGCGCCCATACAGGTTATGAACCCATCCAAAAGCTGGCATGGAGTAGATAAGGTGAGCAGTGTTGTTGATTGCATGTAAGGGTGTTCAAGAGCATGGATGTCATTGTGTGCACGCATGCAATCCCACCCATCAGCACACTCATCGAGGCAAAGACAAGAAGCAAGTACGACTGGAGCTAAACATGTATTTTGACAAGTTGATGTGCACAATCACCAGCACACACTTGGAGATCAGCACAGACACTATGCATCAGCATGTTGTTGGTCTAGCTACACTCAAGATGATGATGCACATGTTATTAGACGAGTTGGACAGAGGAGCCATATCAGTGTACCCAGGTGGAACGGAGGCAAGAGTTCGCTTTCAGCAAGATGTCACCTTTGAGCGCACGGGCACCATCACAGACGACCAAGATTAGCATCAGTCTACCACCATCGATCATCGCAAGGATTTCAAAAAGTTGGTATTTCCACAACTATCCAAGTCTTAGTGATGTCTTACATGGCTTCCTCAAGCCTATTTTGTCTCACATGGGTACATGTGCAGATTATATGTAACGTCTTGTCAAGTGGAAGTTCAAGTGTCAATAGTTGAATGTAACAGTCATAAAGTACTTGAATAGTCATGAGGGTAGATGAACAGCCACAAAGGGGAATGTCATATGCCACCCCACCCTTTGCTATATATAGTACCTCATAACTCATTGTGGAGGCTTTTGGGTAGCCAAGCTTCCGATAGGAGTATCTTAGAGAAAGCTTGGAGAGTATTGTGTCGAGCATTGGCTTCTCCAAAGTGCAGAGCTAGTACATATCTTTGGAGGAGTAGGCGACAGTGACTGTAACGTTCCACTATCGGGACTAGTGGTTGGTCATGGTTGTACTGTATGATTGGAACTTTCACTTCGTAATATAACATAGCCATCATGTTTCATGCATATGTTGTTATTGTATTTCAGCTATCTTGGTTACTCTAATGATATATGTATCTATTTGCTTACACATGCATGTATGGACTCTTTCTATATAAGTATGTATGCATCTTACTGAAATGTGTTGTTGGTTTAACCATCACTTTGGATTGTTAGCTTACTTTATTTCCAGTTTGTGATGCATCTTCGCTCGTGTGTTCCCTTCCAAGCCACATGCTTCCACAGGTTTCCAAGGGGCACACTCACCTCACTTTCTATGTGTTAGAACCGTTCATACACCTTCCTTGGCTTGTTGCACATGTCACACCCTTACTACCAATAGGGACATCTTACTTGCCTCTGCACGCAACCATGGTCAAGACGATATTTTACGACTCACTGTTGGGACTCCTACACCAAACGGTCTGAGGTCTAGTTGGGACTTCTTACCGAGGAGATCCCCTGACATGTTGGCAGGTCCAGCACCGTCAACACAAGCCTCAAGAAAGTTGAGAGAGAAATATGTGAGCAATATTTTCCACCACAAATTTCATCACTGGGTCCAGCAAACATTGATATGACCCTAACCAATTACTATAGTTTCCATCATGATTGCTACAGTGGATACCCTTACAGTTGCTATGGTTGTTTCACTTAAACACTAATCTATTTGTTGCATTTTTTTTACATAAATACAATAAGGTTATGTACCTCATCTCAACCCTATCCTTGCACTCAAGGGCATCTTTGGTCCTAGTTCCATGGAAAACGCAATGGTATATGAGGTTATGACTATGCAATGAAGTGTATGAAGGTGTAATGAATATATGGTTGGTCTAAAAACTATGTTGACAATAAGTTCATAAAATGTGTTTATTGGAACTTTAATCACTTCCTTCCTTGGTATCATTATTGTCATCCATAGTTGAACTTTTTTCTCTATCCTAGCTAAATGCATCATAGACTTATTTTTTCATGCAAGTGAGTTTTTGTTAAAAATTTCTTGACATCTCTACTATCTTGGTCTTATTATTGAACTTGTTCAAAGCTGGCTCATAAATCCTTTAAAGATGCATCCTCTCATCTCCATTGTCATTGTCATGCTAACTAGAAAGGAAAATTTCCAAGAATGGTCCATAAATATTAGGCACAACTCCATCTTTAATTAATTATGGAAGGAGATCTATGAAGGTGAGGATGATAATGCACCTATTGAACCCACATTAGATAAGGAGCTAGCCTTTTGGGGGACTAAGGACAACAAATATTATGCCCTAATTGTTGCTTTTGTAAGTGAAGAGGTGAGTCATTATATTATTCCAATTACAAATTCTTATGATGCATTAAAGAAGTTAAAATATTTATATGACTCACTCAGAATTGGAAGTAATTAAGTTGATGATTAAGCTCTTCAACCTAGAGTTGAAGGACGATGACTCCTTAGCCCTAGTATCAAATATTAGAGCCATTGGAGTTAAAATGGAAATCCATCTCATAACCTTTGTCAAGGCCCTCTATCCTACATATTCTCACTATCTTGAATCCTTACAAGATAATGCCCAAATCAAGGACATGTCTTTTGACACTCTTGTGGAGAAGTTTGTCAGATGGGAGAAATATTTTCGAAAGAGGAATACAACTCAGTCCCTTGAATAAGTGATGTGCCTTGCACAAAAAAAGAAGAATCAATCATGATATTCTCCTAAAAGAAGAGGTGGAGGACATGGAAGAAAGAATCACAGAGGCAGGGGGGTAAACACCATCAAGGAGAAAAGTCTAATATTCACGGCATTTGATGCAATAGAAATGGACATGATAAATCCACATGCATAATCCCTTGGGAAAGAATCAAGCAATAAAAAAAGGAAGAGAGAGGTGAAATGCCAAATCCGGTGAAAGGTAAAGTAGCTTAATCTACTCATTACATTGTTTCCCATTGCAATATTGGATTAACTAAAGATTTTCTTCATACTTCATTTGCTTCTTGAAAAGATGCATGGTTTCTTGATATAGGTGCAACCTGCCATATGACCTTCTAGAAATACTTCTTTGAAGACCTTAGTGACAATGTAGATGGACCAATTTACATTGTAGACAAGTCAAGTCTCAAGCCATATAAACTTGGTACCATCAAGCTTAAATTGCTTGGACTTCCTAACTTTCTTCTATATGATATACTATATCTTCTAGAAATGCAAAGGAAATTGTTGTCCCTTGTTCACATTTTCTAGCAAGGACACTCCATTCATATGTTTGATGGAAAAGTTGAGATAAGAAAAACATCAAACAACACAATTGTCATGATGGGAACAGATAAGGAAAGATTGTTTAAGCTACAAGGAACATTTGGTTGTGCACATAACTCTACATACATACCTTATTACAATGAAGGTACATTTCCATTCAATATTCTCTGGCATGCAAGATTCGGACACCTTAATTGTGATAGTCTTTGCTATTTGAAAAGAAATGGTGTTTATGGTTTGCCAACTATTCCAAGGAAACGAAAGCAATGTGATGCTTATATCCTAGGAAAACATACCAAACAACCATTTCATAATTCTACTTCCAGAGCACATAGAAAGATTTCATCGATTCATTTTGATTTATGTGGCCCTATGCTCATTCCTTCTATAAATGGAAATTAATATATGATGACTTTTATTAATGATTACACCAAGATGTGTTGGGTATATTTGTTGAAAAATAAATCATAAGATTTTGAAACTTTTACAAATTTTCATGCATGGATTGAAAATGATGCACAATCACATATTGGTTATCTTCGTACTAATTATGAAAAAGAATATACTTCTAATGAATTTGAAAACTATATTTTCCAACATGAGAGTCAACATCAAATGATTATTCCTTACGATCTTTAACAAAATGGTGTAGCTGAAAGAATGAATTAGGACTAACTTAAATTTGGTTCGCTCAATGATGTTATTCAAAAATGTCAAGCTGATGTTTTGAGATGATGCAGTTCTATGTGCAGTATATATGAAAAAAATATGTCCATCTTGTTAGTCCTTACAATCTCCTAGGCTGAAAAGGAAATCGACAAGGGTAACCTCAAACCACTTCAGCTCAGTAGCTAGCCCTGCTGAGCATGAGGGGGATCTCTCTAAGTCTCTTATCAGTGATATGACTTTAAAGAAAATTAATTTTAGGCTAGATATGTGTATTTGGTTGTGAAAATTTGGTTTTTTTAAGGATTTGTTGAACTTAGGGTTTGAAGCCACAAGTAGGCCTAAGCTGTGGGAATACAGGAGTAAACATAAGAAGGAGCTAGATCTCAGAATCCATGGTCTAATTTGAGTATTTTTCAGTGTAGTATAGAGGATATAATGTGGAAGAAACTAATGAGCATAAATAAACGTGATTTCGTTAGCTTAGAAAGACAAAACACATAACTATGAAAACCAGATAACAGAGCTTGAAAAACAAGAATTCTGACTATTTTATCACAAGGCATTCATAGAAAGAAGAGATATAATTTAGATAAATATTTTTAGACCATGAGAAAACAAAAATAATGAAGTACAACCACCATGAACTCAATGGGCTAGATTTCCTTGAAAATAGTTGCAACATGTATCTGTATTAGCTTAAAGATGATTACAATGCAAGCCTCCTTCACAAAAAGTTCAACCTTCTTCTCCTAAAGTGAAATGATACTTATAGACTCTCCTAGATCAATTTCCCACCTTCAGGAGTCGAATTCCTTGGTGGAGGAACTGACTCCAAGATTCTCTCAACCAACAGGTGAGAGTGAGAAAGTGCAACTCAAACACTTCATGAAGAGTTTGTTTAGGAGTTTGCTTCTTTTATGAGGCATAATAAACATCAAAAACAACCTATTATGTACATTTACTCATGCCTACATCACCTAGCCTCATAACTAGTTCCATTACATAGAGAATCTTGACTTTGACCAAGTCAGAATAAAAACTAGAAATTTTACATAGTGAAACTTTTCAAATAAAAACACAGAAAGTGCAGAAGCATGGCACTGACTTTGATCTGATTTTCAAGTGCCTTATATGGGTCAAAATGTAAATCTGAGAGAACGGTCAACTAGCCCTTCAAGTTTGGTTTCCATAACAGTTTGAATTTCTGAATTTGGAGTAAGGGAAGACCTTCAAAAATCAATTCTCCCAAGGTCACTCTAGAAGCACAATGCCTATCAAAAAATGGTCCAGAATGCTTGTTTTTTGCCAATTTTTTGCATTTTTCTCCAACACTAAGCCACATCTGAAAAATCTGGGCAAATGATTTTAAGAGGATGTCAAGACCTTTCCAAAAATGTAGACTTATCCTCAAATGGAGGCTTGAGGAAAAAGCGCAGCGCCTTGTGGAGCCGCTGAATTTCTGAACTTAGACCAAAATTTGTCAAAAAACTCAAAATGCTCAGAATTTGCTCAAAATTGGAGGGAAGGTGTAAAAATAGTGTTTATATAGCTTCATAGATGCTTCAGCAAGCATCTCCAAGTTTCCCTCATCCTTTTGATGTTTTTTGGCCTCCTTGAGCTTATTTTCAAGTTGTTTTACCTTGACATTGGTGATCATGTTTGAGCTTGATAGTGATGTGCCATGTGTCTGAGCATTTGATTGTCTTTTTTTTCCTTCTCCAAGAGCTTCTCCAAGTGTTCATTCACCCTCTTAAGCCAATATTATTTATCTTGATGAACCTCTATGGAAATCCTTTCCTCTAGGTCAAGGTCTTCATTGAGCAAAATTTGTTCTTGTTCCTCTTGCAAAGCTTTCTTGAGGCCTCTTGTTCTTGATCTTTTCCTTTTTCCTCTCACCTCTAATGCTTCAGTCTCGCTTGATGTAATTATCTCCTTACCTTTGCCGACTTGCTACATTAACTTAGCTTTTTCCTTTTCTAGGATCAACTCTTTTGCTTTGAGTTGACTATTTTCCTGTTCAAGGAATGATATAACATACTTTTCCCTTTCCAGATTTATTGCCAGCTCCTTGATTTGGTAGTCCTTGTCCCTGATAGTCTATCTCATGATTGAAGTCTGATCTTCTGCCTCAAAATCAATAAGCTCAAACTCATGCTCAGTTGTCTCCTTATCCTTTGCTGTCAATTCCTTCTTTGTCGATGAAGAAGGCTTGGCCCCTTTCTCTTTGTGAGAAGAAAACACATACCTCTGCTCTTTCTTATACACTTTGGTCACCTCCAACTTAGGTAGTTAAATCTTCTCTGTTGTTTTGCTAGATGACCCCATCTCTGTTTGTTGTTTTGGTGCACTTAGGGACTGAGATGCTGCATTTTCCTCATGTCATTTTAAAGCTGCTTCTACAAAAGCTTCCCAAGCCATACCTTTATCTACCAGTTGGTGAAGGACAATGGTTTTGATGAGACTGTGATGGAACAAGTTTGGGGAGTGCTCTTTGTCTTTTAATTGTATCTTTTCAGACATTTTTGAAATGTCCTGAACAGGTAATTACACATGTTGAGTGGCTTTTGAGATGTGAAGTGCATCAAGAGGCGAATATGATAGGCATACAACCTGGAGAACCTACCTTCATAGGTAAAGAACCTCATGATGATTTTCATTAAAGGGGCATATTTCTCCAGTAAAAATTTGAAAGGCATGAGGTGAGTATGTGTATCTCTGTAAGGTGTCTTTAAGAAGGGTTTGTAGTTTTCAAGATCTAGACTCATTCCCTTAAGCGAATATTCGCCATTGTCTGCTAAACCAGTTGCTAGTGAGATGACAGCCACTGAGAAACTAAACTCAATACCAGCAATAACACCAGTATCTCCTTTCAGTTGTGTTGCTACCCAATCTGTCAGTGGCTCATAAACCCTGCCTCACTTACCCTTTTGCAAGATTCCAAGTAGTGAACATCCTCAAAGCACTGTTTGATGAAAGGCTAGGAGTTGATTGTGTTGCAATCTGATGGTTCATATCTGAGAATCCTCCCTCCTTTGTGTTGTCTCTTTCTATCTGGCAAAGATTCAGCCTCCATGATGACACAAATTCCTAGCAACGGGAAGTGAAAATAGATGTGAGGTGTGAATGGAAATGAAGTGATATGTGGGAGATTTTGACAAAATGACGGGAGGGTTTTCATGAAAGATGAGATGACTTTGAAGACTAATGGAAATGAGTGAAGAAAATAGTGAAAAAGATGTTGTTGCTTGCAAGTGAGACCAAGAAGGTTTATGATG
>APFE030512601.1:6473-19532 GCA_000404065.3 Pinus taeda
CTGCTACCTGCAGAAGACTACAACCTTCTCTTCCTTCCAGGGACCACGTTTCATAAATTTTCAGACTAGATCCACAAATAACATCAATCAAACATCAAGAATTTCTGCATCAACCAATTACCCTTTTCACGGATCAAAACTGAATCAAAATAAGCACTTCTCTAACGACTGTACCCAGATCATAATAACAGTAATCACACCCCACTTCTGAACCCGAAACACTGTAGCAATAAACAAAAGCAGCTAGAACATAAATCAAGAGATGTACGCTACTTCACTATTCATGAACCTATGTACAGATCTATAAATTCATTCTTTCAAATATTCAGATATTAGTTAACCCAGATTAACAGATTTATAGATCAAGCGTGTGCCACATATCACATATCAAAATCATATAGAGATACCATTATTCCAGCCTTAAGATTTTGACCCATCAATAGAACTTATCCTTCTCCTTGTGCTCAGGTTCCTTCTTCATTCAGATCTAGATTTGCACCATAACCCAATCACAGTATTCCAGATCTAGCACTTTATCAGATATTCAATAATTCATAAGATGCCTTGCCAATTGATCTCCTTCCTCTTTTATAGCCTTATGCCTTTCACAATACCACAGGCCAAAAACCATAACTATTCAATACCATGGACCCAATACTTGGGATCAACACTTTTTGGATGCAATACCATGGACCAAAACCATAGGATCAAAAACTGTCGGACTAATGCCATGAACCAACCATAAGATTTCCCATGTGCGTGTGTTTTTCTCTGCATGAAAGTGCATGAACTTTTCTCTGCATGAAAGTGCGTGAACTTTTCTCTTCATGAAAGGAAATTTTCTCTGCATGAAAGTGTGTGAACTTTTCTCTGCGTGAAAGGAACTTTTCTCTGCATGAAAGTGTGTGAACGTTTCTCTGCATAAAAGGAACTTTTCTCTGCATGAAAGTGCGTGAACTTTTCTCTTCATGAAAGGAACTTTCTCTGTATGAAAGTGCGTGAAAGTCCGTGAACCAGAAAATAGCTTTGCTGCACTATAATTTATCATCTGAGATGAGTGTGTTGCCATCAAGCACAACATATGTATCATAATGCCAACAACTATTATTAGTTGATGCACATGTGGAACATGGTGCTTACTAGTAGTTATCATGTTTTGCAGCAGAATCTTCATTGTTGGGATGGTGATAGCCAAGGTGTTGAGTGTCCATGTACTAGCATAAGATGTTGTTAGTACCTCTATGTTAGTGCTATATATGGAGAGCTTATGTTATTACTCATGGAGGCCTTATGTTTGATGCACATGCCATGTACTGCAATTTTATTGGTGCCACTATATGGAGAATTCATTTTTGCATGGAGGCCATGTATTTCATGTTACATCATTATATTGGGTTATGCATAGATGAGAGCACACTTATGTGCATATGTAAAATCCATGTATTATCATTGTGACATCATTTGGGTGTATTTCTTATGGAGATGCCCATGGTGTCTAGTATGTCTTGTCATTATATATGTATGGGTCAATGGATGTCCAATTCATGTTCTATTTTGTATATCATTGATGTAGCCCCACTATATTAGGTGCATGATGTAGGCTTGGGTCCATAGTGGCATTGGTTTGTGATAGGATAGTTCATAGAGGATTCATATGTCAATCCTATGTATTTTTCATAGCCATGTATTTTCTCCATGAAGCATCGTATATGCATAACACTTCATTTTATATCATTGTCCAAAGTCTGTTAGAGTCATGGTACATGAGGATTAGTATCTTACACCTAGAAAGGAGGCATATTGTAGGAGGGAAATGTGTTTCTATAGCAGTAGAGAGAGCGTGATTGTAGCTCCATTACATGCTTAAGGGGAGCATGTTTAGTTTTAGAGATTGCATTTCAGTGGTTAGAGGTATGTTTGGTGGTTGAGTTCCTTGCTTCATATTGTTATCTTGTAGGACATCATTGAGTTGCATCAATATGGTGTTGAGTATAATAGGGGGAGTCCTACTCTCATCCCACACTATTGCCATTGTCTTGAGTGTTGGTATGGACCTCTTCCATTGATGTCAAAGGGGGAGAGAATTTGGATAGAAATCAACTTTAGAGTTTCAACTTCAATTTTGGAGAGTTGAAGGTCAACATCACATGTTGGATTGAGGTTTACATCAATGCTAAAGGGGGAGTTTGTTGGCATTGTACTGTTGGCATTAATGTCAACAAGTTCATGGTTCTTGTCATATGCATGTGTGATGAGTGCTTGGTGATGTGTTTTTGGCTTGATTTTCTTGTTAGCTGGAATTTATGTCAACATACTTATGACTAGACCTAGTGGAGGTGATTTGGACATGGATTATTGATTCGAAAATGGGGCACTAAAGGCTTCTTGTCAGCTTACAAGAACCTCTCCCACTTCGAAAGCTTAAATATTTCTGAGACCTTATGGTTAACCAATTTCATAATTAACAAGTGCTTGAAAAGAGGTGTATGCTTTTAATTTTCCTTTAACTCTTAAGTGCTTTAAGTTTTGTTTCTTATGTTGATATGTAAATACATGTAATAGTAAAACAGTGTAGCAAATGAACAAACACACATAACAACAATATTAATATGGAATTCACCCAAAACTCTTGGGCTACGTCTCCTTGAGCTCTAGTCAACTCAATTAGGCTCTCTGGGATTATGGCATGAGTTCTTTTACAAGCTCCACGCTCAAATCTGTTGGATTACAAAAAAACAATGGGCTTAGAATACCATCTTATCTTGCTGGCTTTGCAGACATATCTAGGCTTCTCTGGACTAGATTCCTTCAATCAGCGCTCTAAGCGATCTTGCTCTATCTTGCACCAACTCCCTAAGAATTCTTTCATTATCTCTTGAATGCCTTCTTCTATCTTCAACACACTCTAAACACTAGCAATAGCTTTCTCATTTCGACCCTTTGCTATTCTGCAGCTTCACTACGACATCACAGCTCTTAGAAGTATGATTTGAGCTCTATGGCTCTGAGGCTCTGCCTCTAACCTCTAGTGGCTATGCCTCTGTCAAGCACTCTAGCTCTGGCTCTCACGAGCTTCTCTCAGCCTCTACGTGCATCAATGGATCGCTCGACCTCCAAGAATCCCTTAGAAACCTTCCAGCAACCTTCAGCAATCTCTGTATCCTCTCTCAATCGTGCTCTCTGGCTTTTGAGGGGCATTCTTCTGGCTTTACAGCTTCCTGTCTGTTTCTCTGTGCATGATCATTCCTTTGCCTCTTCAGCTGGCTCTCTAGCTTCTGGCTCTATGGCTCTACATGTTACAAATGTATCATTGTTTATAAAATGCCTGCTTGCAACATGGCACAATGATCAGGGGCACTTATAAAGGAATAGGGGACTTTTTTTAGGTGAAAACCCGAAAGCAGCAGCATAATGGAATACACAGGCAGATGCGTTAAAAACACATCATTTTCCTTTTAGTCAAACTTCAAATATATGCAATTGCATCTATAAACCCATCGGATCCGTCATTCCATCGCAAATCACAATTGCATGGCGTATTGGCTAAAAACCCAACACATGGGAAATACACTGAAATCCTAAGTTTCAAGATTTCAAAACTTATGAAATCTGGTCTACAAACCCATCGAATCCAGCCCTTTATCGCTAATCACATGTCACGCTATCAATGGCCCTTTATATCGGGGATCAACGATCACCGATCGCCGATTGCCGATCGCTAATATCGACGTATTGCTATCGGCCCCATCGCTATATCGACATCGCAATATCGTTGTTGCAACGACCCCGGGGGTCTTCCCTTTTTTGTGTCAATTTCCGATCCACTGATCGGCCAATCGCAATTGCTATCGCTACGACTCAAGGATTCTTTCTATATACCATGGAACATGCCGATCCGCTGATCCAATCAGCACATATCACAATCGGCTCCACCCAAGCTCCTAATATCACATGCAGCCTACCTCCGATGTGAGATTGCTAATTAGGGGTTCCTTCCACCCTTGCGTTAATTCCTCCTCTTAACTCTTCCAATGTGATTTTCCTTTATAAGACCTTAAGCCCATCTTTGGAAGAATTTGCCTCCTTTTCAAAGGACAATGACAATCTTCTTTCTGCGATAACTTCTTCACCCGAAGTCCATTTCAGCCCATTCAAGTTGCATTAGATTCATATTGAAAATATTTATACAATGGGACTATTTCCAAGAGCATCCTTGGACTTTCATTTTCCTTTGTGAGGAACACTTTAGACTTAGAACTCTATTCTAGATTAATATTGGATCACACCTTCCCACTAAAAGAACTTTTGATCTCCAAAAGATGGATATACTGATCTAAAATATAAATGAGAGTAACAACACCCTCTTCTTTTAGCCTCCATACACTTGCCTTGCATAGTGCCTTTGAACCAAAGACTTTGACCACTCTCCTTCCTGGATGCGCTAGTCCTCTTAGGAAGAACTGTCGTCCTCCTTGAATTCATGCAGAACTCATGCTGAAATGGTCACAGAAGGTAGTTTGAAATTCTCTACCTTGATCATTGATCCAAGGTGGCTCAAAAAAATGTGAAGTTACATCTGCTTCACAAAATTTTCATTTGTACCTATTTGACAAGCTGTCAACAACAACTGTTAACAACAACAGAAATACAGACAACAATTGGATGGCCTAAACTCCTGCTTCAACAAAAGAAATAGATTTTCACATCTTGTGAATTACCTCCATGTCTTACATCTGAATACAAATGATGGACTAGATAACAAGCCCACAAAACATGCCTTTAAAACAAATGACCCTTCAAGTCAAGCATATGGAAAAGATCTCAAGGATTCTTTTCAAAAGATGAAACACTTCATCATCATCTCCATCTTGGAGACCATATCAACTTTTCTCAAGTCAATATTGCATTACATGCATGCCAAAGCAATCAACCCTGCAAATTAATTACACATACATGTTCAAATACAAGGAAAACATAAACATCCCTATGTTCATGCACATCATACTCATGCATGCATTTCATCCTTCAACTTTTGCTTAAGTACATTGTACTTTTGAAGTTGAAATGAACATAATGTTGTAGCAATAAAATGAGTCTCCTACTCAACTTTTCCATTCACCTTCTTGGTAAAAGCCCTGCAACTTGCATTCCATTAACAAAGAAATGCAAATAGATGCAAAAAGACATGCACTATTTAATTGGATAAAGAACTCTAACCATTTATTACCAATCCATTTCAAAGGTGCTAGCTTTGTCTACACATTAGCATCAACATGTTAATAATCTTGAAACACATCATTCATGGAATCTTCCTTTCCATTTTTGGCATTTTCTCTTTCCACCTTATTCAAGTTTCGTGGAAGCATTGTTAGATTCAAAGTCCAACATTTTGCAACAAGATGTCCTTGCTTATGGCAGTAAGTGCAACACATGTGCATCCTCTTAACAACATGGTTTTCCTTGTCGAATGGACCTTTGGGTTCTTGCTTCCTTTCCTTCAAAAGTTTCTTGTATGTGGCCATTCTCTTCCAACATCTAGAAACATTATGGTTATCCAAACCAAAAAAGGAACATGCAATTATTTTCCCATACCTATATGGAAATTTATCATGTTGAACATAATCAAAAGGAATATGGTTAGAACCAGATTTATAACTTTCTTATTCACCTTTATTGCCTTCATGAGGAGGTGAATTGAATGAAGAAGTGGCTCCCTTTGGAACACCATCAATCGCTTCAAGGCTGTCAGAGTTTCCACAACTCTCTTGTTTAAGTGCATGCTTATGAACATTTTCATCTTGCAAATGATGTTTCAATATATTGCATTCTCCATGAATACAATCTTCACTCTTGAGGTAGAAGACCGGAAATGAAACTCGTTCTTGGAACTGTTTCAATGGTCTTCATGGTAGCTTTGGAACTTTCTCCATAAGACTGTCCATAGTCAAGACCCAAATACTTAGGCCTTTCCTCAACCATTATTGGCTCAACAATGCCCTGTGCATGTTTACCTAAGCCCTTTCCTTCATAGCCCATGTTGGACATTAGCTTGGAACCTATGCCGCTGGTATGTTTTTCAAAAGAACCAATATAATCATTCTTAGAAGAATTTGAAGACAAATAGGAATTGTTTACCTCTTCTTCAAGCTGATACTTGACTAAGGCTTCTTTAGAAACAAAGGGTTGTGTCTCCAACTCATGCATCCTTTTCAAGTTCATATTTTCAATATGAAGTTGCCTCTCCATTTCCTGCAATTTGTCAGAAAGCAACTGCTTCTCTTCCTCAATGGAATTCAATTGCTCTCTAAGTATGCTGGTTTTCCTTCCATCCTCATACATTTCTCTCATCTTGTCCATCATGATGAACAATTCTTGCTTCATATCTACATCAAAGACTCTTTTGAAGAAAGAAGAATTTGAGGACTCACTTGTAGAAGTTTTAATTGTGCCAATGAACAAAAGAACTTTAAACAAGATTAATAAATAGCTTATTCAACAACCTTTTGCAACAAACCTCTTGTGCTTCAAGGATTTCCTTGAGGTCCTTTGGGATAAGAAGAATGCCTTCAATCCTTTTTCCTTCTTGTCCTCTCCTGGACTGAGCTATCAATAGATTTCCCTTCACCTCTGCAAACTCAAACAATAGTCAGTCTGCAAACAAGCATACAATCAACCTCTGACTGTTTAAACACCTTTCAGACAAGTAGTCTTTGCTCTGCAATCAAGCATTCTGATCTGATATCACTTGCTCGAGTATAATAAGCTTTGATATCACCTTCTTTGAAGGTGGGTTTAATCAATCTCAGGCTCTGATACCACTTGATCCGAAAATGGGGCACTAAAGGCTTCTTGTCAGCTTACAAGAACCTCTCCCACTTCCAAATATTAAATATTTCCAAGACTTTATGATTAACAAATCGTGGAATTAACAAGTGCTTGAAAATAGGTGTATGTTTTTAATTTTCCTTTAACTATTAAGTGCTTTAAGTTCTGTTGCTTATGCTGATATGTAAATACATGTAACAGTAAAACAATGCAGCAAATGCACAAACACACATAATAGCAATATTAATATGGAGCTCACCCAAAACTCTTGGGCTACGTCACCTTGAGCTCTAGTCAACTCAACTAGGCTCTATGGGATTATGGCATAAGTTCTTTTACAAGCTCCATGATCAACTCCATTGGATTACATAGAAACAATGGGCTTAGAATACCATCTTATCCTACTGGCTATCCTTACTTTTGCAAACTGTCTAGGCTTCTCTGGACTAGATTCCTTCAATCAGCACTCTGAGAGATCTTGCTCTAGCTTGCAGCAACTCCCTCAGAATTCTTTCATTATCTCTGTAATGCCTTCTTCTATCTTCAGCACACTTTGAACACCAGCAATAGCTTGATCATTTTGACCCTTTGCTGTTCTATAGCTTCACTACGGCATCATGACTCTTAAAAGTTTGGTTTGAGCTCTGTGGCTCTGAGGCTCTGCCTCCAACTTATGGTGACTATGCATCTATCAAGCACTTTGGCTCTGTGGCTCTGGTGCTCTCGCTCACTGCTCTAGCTCTGGCTCTCACGAGCTTTTATCGGCCTCTGTGTGCATCAATGGATAGCTCAACCTCTAAGTGCCCCTTAACAACCTTCCAACGACCTTTAGCAATCTCTGCTCCCTCTCTCAATCATGCTTTCTGGCTTTTATGAGGCATTCTTTTGGCTCTATGGCTTCTTGTCCATTTCTCTGTGCGTGATCATTCCTTTGCTTCTTTAGTTGGCCCTTTAGCTTCTAGCTTTGTGGCTCTACACATTACAAATGCATCATTATTTACAAAATGCTCACTTGCAGCGTGGCATAATGATCCAGGGTAGTTACAAAGGAATCGAGGCCTTTCTTCAGGCGAAAACCCAAAAACAACAACATAACATAATACACAGGGAGATGCATTAAAAGCACATCATTTTCCTTTTAGCTAGACTTCAAATATATGAAATTGCATCTATATACCCATTAGGTCCACCATTCCATCGCAAATCGCAATCACATGGCGTATTAGCCAAAAACCCAATACACAGGAAATACACAGAAATCCTGAGTTTCTGGATTTCAAAACTTATGAAATTGGGTCTATAAACCCATCGGGTCTGGCCCTTTATCACTAATCGCATATTTTGCTGTCAATGACCCTTTATATCAGGGATCACCGATCGCCGATATTGACATATCGCTATTGGCCCCATCGCTATATCAGCATTGCAATATCGTTGTCGCAACGGCCTTGGGGGTCTTCTCTTTGACTGTATTGATCACCGATTTAATGATCAGCCGATCCCAATTGCAATTGCTCATTGTAATTGCTATCGCTACGACCTGGGGGTTCTTTCCATATACCATGGAACACGCTGACATCAATCCACTGATCCGATCATCACATATCGCAATCGGCTCCGCCTAGGGTCCTGATATCAGATGCAGCCTACCTTTGATGCGATAAGTTGGATATTGCTAATTGAGGGTTCCTTCTGCCCTTGTGTTAAGTCCTCCTCTTAACCCCTCCGATGTGATTTTCCTTTATAAGGCGTTAAGCCCATTTTTGGAATAATTTGCCTCCTTTTCAAAGGACAATGGCAATCTTCTTTCTACGATAACTTCTTTACCCGAAGTCCATTTCAGCCCATTCAAGTTTCATTAGATTCAGATTGAAAATATCTATGCAATGGGACTATTTCTAAGAGCATCCTTGAACTTTCATTTTCCTATGTGAGGAACAATTTAGACTTAGAAGTCTATTCTAGATCCATTTTGGATCAATTCTACATGTGATTTTGGATTGATGTTGACATGTTGTGTTGGTTGAAGATGTTGTTGATGTAGGAGGTTGGAATGCTTGGTGAAGAAGGTATGGGTGTTCCTTTTTGACGAGTGTTAGTAGCTTAATAGAGAAGGTAATATTCTCATAGTCCAATGGGTGTTGGGTGAGACATTTTGGGGATATATGTCTCTAATGGATGGGTGTTCACAAAGTTGATTTAGAGTGAAAACATTCCTTGCTAGACATACCCAGCTATGATGATGTAAAATTATTTTTTGATTAATAAAATTAGAAGTAGAGTAGGAGAAACATCAAGGGTGGATTTTTTCCCGAAGAAGGGTTTTTCGTGAGAAATATTTGTGTCTTATTTGTTGCATGCTTGCATTATTTTATTTGTGAATGATGCTCTAATATTTGCTTATGTGTTTCATTTTATGCATAGTTTGAAGGAATAATAATTTGGTAAAAAATTTATAAGTTCCATCACTACTGATTCACCCCCCTCTTAGTAGTGATCTAGTTTCCAAGAATACACAAAAAACTTCAAAAATAAACCTAGATGTGGTAACCTTATTTTCTTTCTCCTTGAAGATATGAAAAATAAAAAATCCAATTTGTTTCCCAAGAGATAACTCTAACACCTCATAGGGTTTGCACAAAGATTTTGATTTTTTGTAACAAACCAACAACGGGATCTCACAAATTCAGAGTTAAAGATCTCAAACTAAACTATGTGATTATTAAGAATCTACAAAAAATTAGAAAAATGGATTGGATTTATTAGGGATTGTCTCAAACGACTTAAAAATCCTCTAGAAATTTATCTCCATGTTTTTATATGGAAAATTTGGAAATCATGATTGTTTATTACAAAATTGTGGAAACGTATCTCAACCATATTTTTGTATGGAAAATTGGGAAATCATGATGAAGAATAGGGAGCTAGTGAGGTTTCTCCTTCTGAATCATTCTCCTACAACAACCCCATGATTTAAGTGACCTTTATTGGGCTGATATGATTCTACAATCGAGGAAAGTTCAACATCCTAGTCTATATTATCTTCCTATGGAGGAAGAAAAGAAAGAACTTAAGACACAATTATGTCAATCTTCTTGTATTTTTAACTCAAGTTTTCAAGCCATGAAGAAGAAAACTCCATTACAAATTTACAAACATGATTTATTAGTATGTTTATTTATGAGAAATATTTATTATTTTATGCCAATTCTTTTAAGTATATGATAAATGTTTTTTCTTTCATATGTAGTTGTGGTCAACCCCAAATGTTGGATGGAAGAGAAATCTACCAAAAAACAGTATGTTGTCATTAGTATTGTTGGAGACCTAGTCAAGTCTAGATGCCCCATGGAATAATGTAACCCCCACAATTGCCTTTGACCCTCAACCCCATTCCATGAGATTTGAACATGAGATCTGATTGGGACTAAACCCTAAACAAATTAACTAGTCTACTATCATGGCATACAATTTTTGATTTTTAGTTAAGAAATTTGATATTGAAATAATGAAATTATATTATTATTATTATTAAAAATATAAATTAAATTTATAATGGAAGAGTGCAATAAATGACATTGTACAAATTTAATTGGGTTTATCTCAGGGGGTTGGGAGGAATGATTCTTATCCTCCCCACTGAGATTCAATTCCCACAAGTGAAATGATGATCATTAGTAAAATCGCTTAGAGCCTTATTGAGTATAAAAAATCCTTAATGGATTGAAACATGTATATATAAAAGGATATTTCTAATTGGGGAAAAAAATTATTTCACAACAATATTATACAGTGTGATTCAAGGACTTTGACCGTTCCAAAACTCATTTGGCATTAAATATTTAATATATTCTTAAAAAAATGTTTTTCTTGTGTGAGTTAAGATTATATTCCTTAATAAAATAGAGTACAAAATACTAAGAGGTTATACATCTCTCAACTGCAATATGGGAAACTAGATTAGAGATAGAATAACTAACTAACTATGAAGGAATGAGAGTAAGCTACTAAATATCGATGGTGACGATGAAGTTGGCGCAACCACACCCTGACACAGGGTAGGCCCTCTATAGTACATCTGGGTCTAGGCCACAATCTAGGTCTATTCCCCTTCAGCTCCTGGTCTGTTACCGGCTAGCGACCCCTGTTCTTTCCCGTTCTTGCTTACCTCCTGCAATGGTGACTGAACTATCATTTTTAGTTTTGCGATGTAGGGTTTGATCCCCGCCTGTGTCGGTTACTCCAGATTATGGCGACAGCTAGTGTAACTCTCAGGGCATCAATGGAGATCGACCTTATATATTATTTGGAGGACCCCCTCGAGGGCATCTCCATTTTCGGTAGGTATACCAGTTCTCAGTTATACTTTTGGTTCAACAGGGAACTCACTGAGGATATTGCTCTACTTCTGTCACTCACGGGATAGCCCAGAGCAGTTATCGACCTCCCGGAAGTACTTGTTACCTTGTTGGAATCAGTTGTGCCCCCCTGACGCCAATCCCCCATCATTTTCCTACAGACTTGTTGGCTCAGAATAGGCGGCTGGGTGATCTGGCATATCCTCCACCCATCCTTCGATGGCCTCTCACTTCCCATCTCAGTCCCTGCTCAGAGAAGCCCCACCCTATTCTGTTCACTCTACCTCGCACTTGGAGTTTGCATAACCCTCTGGTAGATATACAAACGTCCCTCCCCTCCTGACACTTTTCCTACTCGCCCTACTCTTTATCTCCAAACCCTAACCCTAACCCTAACTCTCCCAACCCTAATCTTGAAGAAACCCTTGAGGGGGCAGAGGAAGCAGAGCCTGCTCTCGGGAAGAAGCAGAGGTGTGTCAAACCTAGGGCATAGGAAGTATTCATCGATTAGGAAGAAGACTTTCAGTGGCAAGACACCATGGATATTGTGACTACGGTCCTGGTAGGTAGGGTTAGGGGTAGGAACTACACCACGGTGAGACTTAAGCAATGGGTTGCAGAAATTTGGGGCCATCACCTAGTTGATCTGCCTATTGTTCAAACGTGTCCGTGGTTGGTTTGCACTACGTTTTGCGTGAGCAGAACACACCAACTAGGTCTTATCCTCCTTATGGCACATCGAACAAGCCCCAATTATGTTAAGAATATGGAGTCCATTATTTGATCTAGACAAAGAACAACTTGGGGTGGGGACAATATGGGTTCATCTCCCTAGTCTACCTCTCCATTTCTGGATCGAAGATATTTTCAGAAGAATTGGAAATTCTTTGGGTACATACATAGACTACAACAGATGCTATCTCTATACCGGGGTCATGGCCTATGCAAGGCTACTAGTTCACCTGGACATTAGAGGAGGTTTAGAAGAAAAGCTCACTCTTCATTGGAGGAAGTATAACCTGTAGGTTTTAACCCCGTACAAAAATTACCTGCATACGAATTGTAAATCACAAGAAAAATAAAAATGCGAGAGCATAACACATAAAACACATATACACAGAGATTTCCCACTGGATCCCAAAATCAGGACTACCAGCTTGATTTTTCATTATTTCCTTTTCAATGTTACAATACATATTTATACATGCTGAAGCATCCAATACCATGGACCGAAAACCATCGCGTCCAAAACCATGGACCGAAAACCATAGGTAGGTTCGCCCAACCTAATATAGGGTCCAAAAAAAAATTTTCTCGGGGTGCTGCCCTGGATCCCGTAGAGGGGGAATACCTGCCCTCCTCAAACCCCTCAGATAGGGGGGGTTTCTTCCCCCCCGCTGCGCATTCGGCGCAACGAAGGGGGGGCTCCACCCCCCCTCTAACCCCCCAGTTCACTATGTAGGTTAGACGTGGAAATAATATAACACAGCCCAACAATCTCCCACTTTTTTTCTTTCCATAGGGAGCCAAAAGAGAGCTTAGTCATTTTTCCAGCCCTAAAACACCCATTGTTTCTCTACACCAAGAGAACTTCTCAGAGTTCACAGATTTTGTCAATGCATCTGCAGTATTATTCAAAGTGTCCACCTTTACCAGCAAAACCTTTTTGTCTTCTATCACATATCCCTCACAAAGTGATACTGAACATCAATGTGCTTTGTCTTGGAATGATAAGCAGGGTTCTTTGCCAAGAAAATTGCACTTTGGCTGTCACAGTCTATCCTTATAGCTCCCTGTACTAACCCCATACTTGAACACAATCTCTGCAACCAAACTGCTTCCTTGCTTGCATGAAGGGCTGCCATGTATTCTGCCT
>APFE030512601.1:22236-38859 GCA_000404065.3 Pinus taeda
CCATCTATGCTACCTCAAAATCAAAAGCAGCAGCAACAGATAAAAGTAATCTAATAGAAGTTACCTTGGCAACAGGAGAAAAAATATCACCAAAATCAATTCCCGGCACCTGGGAATAACCTTTTGCTACCAACCGAGCTTTGTATTTCTCCACCTTCCCTTCTGCATCTGTCTTCTTCTTGAACACCCATTTGCTGCCAATGGGTTTCCTTCCAGCCGGCAACTCCACCAGATCCCAAGCCTCATTTTTGTGCAAAGATGCATTTCATCAACCATGGCCTCTTTCCAGAGTTTTCCATCCTCTGAATCCAATGCGTTCCTCACAGTTCTAGGATCTCATAGTAACGACATAAGCAAAGTATTGAACAGGGAAAGAGATAGGATATACCTCTACGTTGCCTTTACTCGAGTCATCTTCCAAGCCGGAGTTATGTGCTCTTCATTCTTCTTGATTCCTCCTCTGCTACAGAGTCTGATCTTCTCCTTTAGTTCAAACTCTACTCCAGGTATCCTTTGGTTGGATTCATGCTTAATAACATTTTAACTCTCTGAACACCACCATTTCTCGATTGTCACACTTCCTTGTTATGAGGTTCCAAGCTTATAACATTTATCCATCCTTATACCCATAAGATGCACATTTTCAGATTACTATCAACTTGGTTCATTTCTCCTTTTGGAACTGAAATATGGCATCACATCGAAATCCTAGATGGTGAAAGAGAGGGTTTAATTACAGTTCCATACTTTTTGTGAAGTTTCTCAAACGCTGGATGAAGAGGAACCACACACCAAAAAATCGCGCACGCAAAGATGGGTACACGTGTGTGTAGTGAGGATTCACGTGTGCGTGTTGTTGATGAGAAGACAATGTGACCTGGTTTGACACAATTTAACTGCAGTTATCCACCTCCTCTGCCCAGAATTCCTGTCCTAACATCGCACCACTTGAGCATGCTCTTGCCCTTCCATCAAGTCATTAGTTCATTCATTTGTCTTGCCGGACTCATTTTGTGAGGTGTATGAGTAGTTCTGTCGTTGCTATTACCCACACTTCTTACAAAATTCTTCAAATTCCTTGCTGCAGAATTCTCCACCATTATCTGTCCTCAGCACCTTTATCTTCTTCTCTGTCTGATTTTCCACCAGAGCCTTAAATTCTTTAAACCTGTCAAAGACTTCAGATTTCTTCTTAAGGAATATATCCATGTATTCCTTGAGAATTCATCTATAAATGATACATAGTACACAGACTTACCCAGTGATGGAACTTTCACAGGTCCAAACACATCACTGTGCACAAGCTCTAATATTTGTTTCGTCCTCTTACCACCAGAGGGGAAACTCACCCGATTTGCTTCCCATATACACAATTTTCACAGAAATCAAAATCGAGAGAGCTATTACTCATACCTTCTACCATACCTTTACCATGAAGTATTCGAAGGCCCTTCTCTCCAATATGTCCAAGCCTTTGATGCCACAACATGGTCTTCTCTCCAGAGACCACTAGATTTTCTGCTCCATTTTCAGGAACCATAGAACTATTGCACCCGTCAACAACAGTGCTACCTTACAGCTTGTACAGAGTTCCAATCCGAACTCCCTCGCATCAATACCAGTGCTCCTCGAACCATCTTGCAGGTATCCTTCTCGAACACTGTCTTTACACCTGCATCATCCAACTTGCTTACAGAAATCAGATTTCTGGCCAATGCAGGAATATGCAGAACACCCGGAAGGGTTCTAACCCTTCCACCTTGCAACTTCAACTTTACTTTTCCACGACCAATGATTCTAGCCTTCCTATCATCTCCTAAGAAGACATCACCACCATCGTATTTCTCATACTCGCAGAACCACTCTCTATGGGGAGTGAAGTGAAAGGATGCACCTGAGTCAATCAACCATGCCTCATGATCTACATGTGTACTTGAAGAAGCCAAGTACACATCCCCACCTTCATCTGAGCTGGTTTTCACCTCTGCAGAAGGAGCATCATCAGATCCCTTTCCTTTATCAGGAGCTTTAGATTTACAATCCCTTCTGAAGTGCCCTTCCTTTCCGCATTTCTAGCACACAACCTTTATAGGTTTTCCTGGAGATTTAGATCTCCCTCTAGATTTAGATCTCCCACTCGATGACTTATTTTTGTTTCTGTTCTGGGACCGTCCTCGTACAGACAAGGCATCACCACTCTGGTTGTCCATATTTTTCCGTCTCATCTCCTCCGTCAGCAAGGCTGAGACTATTTCATCAAACTGCAAAGCAGTTGCATTGCTACATATTGCAATAACCAGACTATCCCACAAATATGGTAGAGAACACAATAGATTGATGCACTTATCTTCATCTGAAATTTTAATATCAACAGATGATAACTGACTTACCACAGTATTAAACGCATTTAGATGCTCTGTCACCGAGTCTCCATCTTTCATCCTCAGGTTATATAGCTTTTTCCGCAGGAATAGTTTATTCACTAGAGACTTAGATTGGTACAAAGTCCCTAACTTGTCCCACAGAGCCTTTTCCGTAGCTTCCCCTGATACATTCAATAATACTAAATCTGAGACACACAATCGTATTGTGCTCTTTGCCTTCCAATCCAACTTCTTCCATTCTTCATCGGACAATCCCATTGGTTTAGTACCCGGATCTACCGCGATCCACTGATCTTTATCCAAAAATAGATCCTCCATCTTAAGTTTCCACAACTCAAAACTCTGACCATTGAACTTCTCAATCTCTATCTTTCTGTTGCTCGCCATCTTCTTTCACCACCAGAATCAATCTCACATATCTCCCACTGAACAGGGTCTACCACAGGCCCGAGCAAAACCCCTCAGCAACAAAGGTGTCCCCTTGAAGCCAAAACAGCTCTGATACCAAATGTAGGTTTTAACCTCCTACAAAAATTACCTGCATAAGAATTCTAAATCACAGGAAAAATAAAAATGTGAGAGCATAACACATAAAACACATATACATAGAGATTTCCCACTGGATCCCAAAACCGGGACTACCATCTTGGTTTTTCATTATTTCCTTTCAATGTTACAATACATATTTATACATGCCGAAGCATCCAATACCATGGACTGAAAACCATACGTAGGTTAGACGTGGAAAGAATATAACACAACCCAACATAACCAGATCCAGATTCTGGACTATGAGGGGGTCCCCTTTCGATGCAAGAGCTGCCACAAGGTATGACACCTCTATAAGGACTTTTGTCTCCTTGCGCAATCAAAGATGGGCAACAAAGGGAAGACCTCCTCAGCAGGGGGAGCTTAGACACAGGCGAAACACTCAGATGGGGATGATCAGATGGACACTCGGGTAGATGGATCCAGGCTTGCCTCAATGACTCCAAAGAAGCACGAGAAAGAACCTCTTCGGCTACCTTCACCTCCACTGACCAGGTATAAGGCGGCCACTAGAGTCGCGCTATCTTTGGGTATGTCCAATACTATCCCTTGCTCTGCATATATCAATTATTCATCTGCACATAAGCATAATTCAATGGGATCTAGGCAGGACCCGAACAAACCTCATCCTTGTCTAAGCCACCCAGTCTACCCCTTCAATTCTCATGTACCTGTTCCCTCTTAGATTGCCCCCACAACCTTAATGGAGACATCAAAGGAATCAATCCCTGCATCTGACCCCACTCCCCATCGATATTATTTTCGATCGCATACTCGATCACCAATGTCAGATGCTATTGGCATTGGACTTATCCCTTCCTCCACTCTGAAGCTCCCCTGATGCATACCTTCCTCCCTGTCAAAACCTAAATAGAAGGTAAGCATAGAGGTGGCCTCCAGAAAACAACTTTCTCTTGATAGGGTCCTCATAGCACGAAGCCCTCTACAAGAGTCTCCCTCATGAAGGTTCTCTCCTTCAATTACAGAGGGATTTCTAGTCCCGAGAAGAAACTAGCGCTGAGGAGGCTTCTCTAGAAGCAGTCGATTGATCTGGTCTTCTTACAAGAAACTTTGGGTGCAACTGATATCATTTCCCCTCTAATGGAATTTGTTCTCCCAAGATGGCATTTCCATGCCATTGATGTGAATGGATGCTCGGGGGGTATTTCCATGGGATATAACCCTCGCTCAATTAATCTAATGGGCACTTGGTGGGTTATAGCGTTCATGGGGGGGGACATATACTCTACAGAGCTGGGAACTGAGATTAGAATGATAAACATATATGGACCCTACCATCATAGAGATAATTTCTGGGAAAGGATTTTGGTAGCCAACATATTTCAATCTGATAATATCATTCTAAGAGGAGACCTAAATTTTTCCTTAGGCTACTCAGAGTCTTGGGTCACCATGCTCAAGACAACCCCTTAGCGGGCTTCTTTGAGCAGCTCCTCAATTTGCACAAACTCATTGATGTCCCATCTACCAAGGTAGCCCCAACCTGGAGGAACAAAATAAGCAGGGAAGACAACCTTGCCAGGAGACTAACTTGATTCCTCATCAAGGAAAAATTCTCGAAGCAGGGCTTCACTTATCGCTAGTGGGTTTCGGTGGACTCTCAGACCATTTGCCAATTTACCTTGACATCCGAGGAAATATTAGCAAAACTTGAGCACCCTTCAAGTTCAAGTCTACATGGTTGAAAGATAACTGCTATATCTACCTCGTCACTGACTTTTGGAAGGCCCATCCATGGCAAGAAGAGGGAACACCACTAAAGGCTTCGTGGCCAACTTGAAGGAATTGAAGAAGCTATCCAAGATTTGGGCTCACAATAAGCGATGTACTGAAGAACATATGTTAAATGAGATTGAACTGGAGATAGCCAATCTAGAGGACAACAGTAGGGACACCTTCCCTTCAAATGAGCTCAAGGACAAGCTCACTGAATTAACAGCCAAAAGAGGAAATATTCTCAAGGAGAGGGAGGAAAGCTGGAGACTACGGAGCAGAGATATTTGGTTGAAGGAAGGAGATGATAATTCCAAAATTTTCCACAAATTTGCTAATGGAAGGAAGGTCATTAATGCCTTATGGAAACTGATAAATGAGCAAGGAGCTGAGTTTGACATGTTCCCTCACTTGGCCTCTCTGGCCACCTCTCACTTCAAGCAGGTCTATCAAGCCCCCCCCCAATGCTACCCTAGTAGAGGTCATTAGAGTAGCACAATTGTTCCCTCGGCTCATTGAACATGAGGATGCTATGGAGCTTAATAGAGAAGTCACTTTAGGGGAGCTATAGGCCACCTTGAAATGGTTTAAGAAGGATAAGAGCCTTGGTCCAAATGGGTGGTCTGTAGAGTTCTACCTAGCTTTTTTTGACATCCTCACACATGATCTGCTCAAGATTATCAAGGATTATAGGATGTCAGGGCATATGCATGGGGCTATAAGCTCCACCTTCATCGCCCTCATCCCCAAATCAGACAATCCATCATCCTTCAATGATTTTTGACCCATCTCCCTATGTAACTGCCTATACAAAATCATATCCAAAATCATTGCAAATCACCTCCGCCCCATCCTATCCAACCACATATCATACAAACAATTTGCCTTCCTACAAGATCATCATATCCATGAAGCCATAAGCATAGCTCAGGAAGTACTACACTCCATTTAGACTAAGAATATCAAAGGTATGATCCTCAAAGCTGATCTCTCAAAGGCCTTTGACAGGGTAAGCTAGCTTTACCTCGAAATGCTTCTTACCCACTTAGGATTTCCTGTGTGAGTCATTAAATTGATCATGTGCGCATTACCAATATATCCTTTAGTGTACTAATAAATGGGGTTGCATCTCCCTTCTTTGGCTCTGAAAGAGGACTCAGATAGGGGTGCCCATTATCTCCTCTATTTTTCTCCTAGTCATGGAGGGACTAAGCAGACTGATCAAGGACATGCGCCATAGAGGCAGACTCTCAGGAATCAGGATATCAGATGGATGTACTATAACTCACCTCCTTTTCATGGATGATGTACTAATGTTCCTAAATGGATGGATAGGTGACCTCACCACCATCCATCACTCCATCAATCTTTTCAATACTACTACAGGCATGATCATTAATTACTCTAAGTCCACCATAATGGTATCAGAATGCCCCCCTGCAAGATACACTTTGCGATACAAAGGTTTCCTTTCACCCTAACCTAGATAGATGGAGGCCTCTAGTATCTGCGATACAAGCTAAAACCGCTTGGATATAAAATTGTGGATTAGATATGGTTGATCTCCAAGCTTGAGAAAAGACTCAATATATGGTATCATAATTATCTCTCTAGAGTCAAAAGATTGGTTCTCATCAAAGCGGTCGTGGAGGCCACCCCTGTATATTGGATGTCCCTTGCATGGATCCCAAGAGGCATTCTCAATCGAATACAAAAACTTTTTTGTAGATTCCTATGGAAAGGCAAACAAATAGGAAGGATATATGCATGGACAAGATGGGATCTTCTGTCTATCCCTAAGAAATGGGGTGGGTGGGGTATAAAGAAATTGGAGGATTTCTCCTCAGCACTCCCTACCAAGCTAGGGTGGCAATTAGTCACTACGAACAGTCTCTATAACAAAATTGCAGTCGCTAAATATATTGCACTGCTAAGGCCACTAGACAGGCCGAGACAAACAATCTGGAGAAAAATTGGGGTCTCAAATATATGGAAAGTAGTTCTAAACTCAATGACTCTTATTCGAGACAACCTAACTTGGAGAATATATGATGGGAAATCCGTTCGAATAGGTTATGACCCTTGGATAGGATGTGGGAATGCACACCAGCTACCTGAAGGCTTACTCTAGAACCTTAATGAGAAAGCAATTAAACACATAGTGCACATTGCGGAAAAGGAGAGATCAACCTTCCTGCACCAAGCTTGGAAGTCAGCCCATATCTTGCTCCTTCCTTTACAGTGGCACCAAGATTGGAGTACTTTCACTACAGCTCTCACAGAATCTCACATTCGACTAAGAGAAGGGGAGGATGATATTACATGGGTCATCGCCAAAAAAGGCTGGTACTCCCCAAAAGAGGGATATCTACAACTGGCCAATCAACACAAGCCATAACACAGATACATGGTGGAAAGGAATGTGGAAGCTCAAAGCACCCCTCTGAACAAGATTAATCATGTGTTCCATACTAAATAATAAGGTGCTGATGAGAGACAACTTGAATAGAAGAGGGCTATATGGACCTTAATGGTGCTGCCTTTGTAAGGACAACACTGAATCTTTGGACCACCTCTTCCTCATGTCCTGTCACAATTGGTCTTTGAAACTCCATTCTATCTCACGCACTCTCATCCATCAACTAGAGGGGTCAGACCACCAAGGAGGTATGGGAAAATTTGTGGTCATCTGTACCATCACCCAAAGCTAACAACCTCCCCCTACTCATTAGTTGAGAAATTTGTATAGCCAGGAACCACATAATATTTCAGGACACCACCCCCAATGGCCATCCATCATAGCCATAATTATAGCTGATTACAGTTCACTACCCGAGCACGAGGCCACCTCTCCACCCAGAAATATCATCCCCGAGTCCATTGATCACTCACAGCCTTGGGCATTTTTTGATGGATCAGCACAAGAAACAAGATGTGGAGCGGGGGCTTCTCTATATATTTCATATACACATTTCTATCATATTCAAATAGGACTTGGAAATGGCACAAACAACTTTTCTTAACTCATCATTGCCAAATACTTCATACAATTTGCAATTGAAAAAGACTGTCATAATATACAAGTTTTTGGTGACTCAAAAATTGTTTGCAGATGGATTAATAAAACAACAACATGTCATGCATCCACATTGCGAGATATATTGGATGAGGTGCATAGATACATCACATATTTTTACAATTTTGCTTGTCACCATATTTATAGGGAACATAACACCATCGCTGACAAACTTTCCAAAACGGCATCGATCAAGCAATGCAACATCTGGATGATACAAGAGCAGTGGGGAGGAGAACAGTTCCATTATTAACACCGTCCATACATGGACTAGATAGATGAGGCTCAACAAGAACCTAAAATCATTTGATAATTGACCGTTTTATTTCTTTTTATATCTACTATGTTTATACATAACCAATACATTTCCTTAGGAGTACTCTTTGCGTAGAGTTACAAATTTTGAAGTTTATTTATACAACACTTTATTTAAAGACTGTCTCCCCGTGTGGAGAACATATTTTTGGTCCTTAAATTTTGGACTGGCACATAGCCACTAAATTTTTCATATGCTCATAGCATCTACAACATGTAATTTTTTATCTTAATAAAAATTACGATTTTTCCAGGGGGGCAAAAACTAATTGACTATCGTAGCCCAAAATAACCAAAACCAAAAACAAATGAGAGTTGTCCCATAAGTGGGGAAACTAGTCAATAATGTAGATTATTGATTTTAGTTTTGCATTACTGCAACAAAAAAAAAAACTTGCAATCCCATAACCAAGGGACACTAACCAAAACTACAGAGACAAAGGAGGCTAGTAAAACTAAAAAGCCAAGAAATATAACAAAATTGACTAATAGAAATTGAAATTTAGGTAGATAGAGAAGTATCCAAGTTAATGGAATGATTGGTCTATTTGTTGGAGGGTGGCATTTTTTGGCCTTGAGGTGAGCTCAACCTTGAACATTGCAACCTTCCTTCGACATCAAGAAGAAGCTTCCTTCAACTCATCTAAATTTTGCATAACATTGTCCCTAGGTTCATGCCTATCCACCGAGACGTTTCTGACTAAGAGGTTTATATTATAATATAAACTGTCCTTGTAGAGATAATGATTCTAGATCCATTTGGTGTTTCCCATGTCTAATAAATGTGTATCCAAATCATCCATCACTTTTGGGTCTAGGTTACATTTCCTCTCCTACCTAACATCTGCATTTTCTGCACCAACTTTAATCTAAATCTCTAGTATTATCTTTGATTGGTAGCTTTAGGTTGAGGCTTCAAGTCTAAAATAGACTTTGTATCCCCCCAAATTCCCTCTTCCTCCTCTACCTCCCCTACAATAGGATCTCTAGTCAATCATTACAATAGGAGGGAGAAACATTTGAGTCAAATAAAAGTGAACCAAGACTAAGGGCCAAAGCAAATGCAATCCAAGAAAACCCAAGGATACCATCTAGAGAGGAACTATGTGAATAGAAAGAGAACTAGAGAGATCCTCCCGTACATCCCTCGTAGGGGAGGGTAGGAGAAAGGCCCAGGGAAAATGCTCCACCATCATGTTGTATACCAATAATGTAGAAGGAAAACAATGTCATTCCAAGGAAGTAACCCAAGAGTAGTTTCTAAAACATAAATGGAAAGCTTGCTAAGGAGCTTGGTTGAAAAAATCCCACGATGATTCTAGAGACATGTCCCACAAAAACACATTCAATATAATAGGCCATGCAGGGTGGCAGGTTAGATCTATGATACAATATTTTAATGAGTGACATGAACGGTGTGCTAGCGGTAGCATTGCGATGTAGACTAGGCTAGCCGTCTAAACACCATCTCCCTTTGTTGCATTAGCACTCTAATCGATGATTTAAAAAATGTTAATTATATATTTAATATGTTCTAATAAAAAATGTTTATTATAAAATATGCTACATATAAATATTTGAACATAAAATTTTAAATTAAAGTATAAATTAGATTTAAAAAAACTTAATAACGATAAATTAATTTTAATTCATATAGCAATGCTAACCTAATAACCAAATAATTTACCAAAGACATGATAATAAGTGATTGATATCTAATAACCAAGTATATAATTATGGGTAAGTCATAACATGGCAAGTTTAAATAATAGAATTTAAAAAGAGATGATTTGAAAATACTTTATCTAAGTCAAATAAATTGATTTTAAATTATGTTAAAATATATTTTTTTATGGGGTAAATATTCTATTTTCTTCTATATTGAAATGTATATAGATATGATATGTATTTTAGGTTAGTGTTTCACTAGGAAGACCAAACCATATCCAAAAGTGCACTCTTCAAAGAGAGCCATACGATATCAAGATGTTCAATAAGGATAAAAGAATCATATACAAACTAAAAAATTGACAAAATGGGACATTAAGATAGAGAGTAAGATTAGAATGCAAAATAATATCAAACATGGCATAATTATAAGAAAATGGATCAGAGTATGTGGGAGAAACCTAAATAGGGTCTTCATTATTGTTGGGTTTGTTTCGTGTTAGGGGAGGAATGATCTGATAATCACCCTATGAGTGACCTCAGTTGAAGATTTATTAAACAAAGGTATTACAAACTCATGTGCTGGTGTGTGTTCTGTGTAATTGAAACAACGGATCGATCAGATTGCCAATACACAGACATTTTATATGGAAAGACAACAGAGAAATATAGTAAGCAATACAAAGATACACAATTTTTAATAAGGATTTCACCCTATTCTCCAGGGCTACATCTCTGGTCCAGCTTCAGTGGTGGCCTTGTTTTATTGTGTCTTACAGCAAAGAATTTACAATGCAGGGACTCAATATGAGTTCTCCTTACAGCAGATTTTGCTTGGCAGGGTGGATCTTGGATTCCGCAAGCCACTCAGAGTTCACAGACTCCCTTTCTTCCTGCCAGCTCTGTGACCTTTGGTCTACAGTGGAAAGAGCCAACTGTGATGCTCAATCCAGACAGATTCCTCTATGGGAAGGCTTTATTCTTCAAGCTCTTTGGTGCTCGATGCTGTCAGTGGTCAGCTCGGCCCTCTGTCTCCTCTACTTTTCTTTACTGCTCTCTGTGCTCAGTCCTCCTCTCAGGGTTCACTGTTCATTGTCTCTCTCGGTCGCTTGGACTCTTCAATCTGAATCTCTCTTCTGATCCCTCGTTCACTATCTCTGCTCATGGCTTTAGCCATTCGACCTCCGTGTCTGTTCATTTCCTCTCCTTCCTGCATCGATTAACCTATCGTCTATGTGCTTGGAATTCCCTGTTTGGCATCAGCATAATGCTCAGGAAGTAGCCACGTGTCTCTATCAGAACTGCGCGAGCCCGCTTATCGATTCGTTGCTTTCTCCACCATGGCGGTCAATGGATTCCAAATCCTCTTAAATCGCGGCTTAATCCCTTATCAATTCCGCTCTGTCTATCGAGCGCAATCTCAGCCGTCTGATCTGGGCTCCTCCAAATCCAACGTCATTCGCACATCGAGCTCGGTTGACTTTATCGATAACACGCAATCACGGTGGTTTTTTTTCTCTCCTCCATTGCCACGTGTCAATCGTTGATTGTGATCACTCCGCTTTCTCCGAAACTGCTTACCTTTCAAGGGCGTCGGAGGAAACTGCCGATTTTCGATGTGGGTCTCACCTTTTTCCTTCAGTACCTTTTCCTTTCTCCGCCTGTGTCCTTCGGTTCCTCCATGCGACCGGGTGTTGGAGGCTTTCCATTTTAGCCATTTTCGCCTAGCGATGCGCGTTAGCGCGAAGTGCTAACGCGCATCGAAAACCAGCTCCTTTTCCTGATTCGGGGCTCCCAGGGGCTATTTTGACCTCCTACGCCGTCTCCATGGGCCTCGGTCAGCATGCTTCGATTGAGGTCCTCATCGTTCGACGCCGGCTGCCATGGCCACTGGTTCAGGGTGTTTTCGACTGCGGTTTGGATTCTTCAAGGATTTGTTCGACCTGTTTTAGTCACAGTTCTATGACAGTCGTTTATGGATCCGATTCGGATCAAGGAATAAAAAATTGATGTTCAATGCGATCAAGGAATTGGTAAAGGTCTCTTATGTAATGATGTAGATGCTCCAGAAAGTGTAGGATGTCTACTCCATACTCGAGTCAATCCATTAGAATTTGGCCAAGGAGAAACTCCATGTGCCACTAGTATAAGTATATGGTGTAAATGTATTGGTTGAAGTGGCTATGCATGTGCGCAACACCTGGCACTAAATCATCCAGTTCAATGAGAACCTCAGTGTATGAAAATTGTTTTCACTCAAAAGCTCCCTTACATTCCATGCAGCCTGGATCTTCCGAGACGGGGCCCAAGGTGAGATATTGAAACTTGGAGGTGGTTTCCTTTAAGAAATGGTGGGTATGAGAATGACCCCAAGAAGCCCACTCCTGATAATAATTTTCCCCTTGGTAGACACATGCATGTTGATCGGGCATAATGAAAGGATAAACAAGGAAATGATACCAAGATGTTAGGGAATAAGGGGAACAAGCATTGAATTGCATGAAATGATCCATGTCAAGAGGTAAAGGGGTTGGGTGGAAGGGATTCAAAAGAAGACAAGATTATGGAGAGGTGAAAGCGGTCAATAGACCATAGGAGGTAAACTAGCTCAGAAGGAGGCAAAAGGGAAAATGCAAGGCCCACCAAAGAGGCTAGAAAGAGAATGAGCAAGTCTATAGGAGATAGACTAAAGAATAAAATCAATGCCTTGAGAGCTAGGTGAGAATTACGTGAAGAGTACCTAGAAAGGATGTTGACCAAGATAAAACTAGTAATAGGTTCAAAAGCATGAATAGAGACTATGAAAAGAGAGGGATTCAAACCATAAATGATGATGAGAGGGACTATTTGTTGTCATGTGTAGGGGACCTAAGTCAAAATCCACTTCATGTGCCACAATTCAACATAAAGAAAGAGACAAAAATTCCAAATTAGTATGCCAGAGTACCAAATCGAAGGCACCCCTAGGTATGTAGAAGGGTTGTGTAGACATTCCAATTATAAAATAGCAATGAAGTATTAAGAGCATGAAAAAAGGCATATCCAAGGCTCATGGAAGTGGGTCAGGATATTCCCTTGAAATATATTACTGAGAGTCATGGAGGAAATTGTAAACAAAGGAGAGATGTCTAGACGCTTCAAATAAGAGTTGAATTATTGAGGGGAGAGACATGAGATACATTATGATGAAAGTAATCACCACACAAAGCCAGGACTTGAAAAACCTAGCAAGGTGGCAAGAATTCAAAGTAGTGAGCATGATCAAGCATGAGATCATGTTAGAGGAAACCAATTCACATGAAGCAAGGTATTGATATTTAGAGTCATAAAGACATTGTTGAAAATAATACTGAGAGGGGGGGGTGAATCAGTATTATCTAGTCCTTTTACCAAATCTTCCTTATTTATACTTTGAATTATATTTGCATATCAGTACCATAAAATAATGAGCATGAGCAAGAAAAACAGACAGTCACATCAAAGAACACCAGATATAAGGTGGAAACCCAATGTGGGTGAAAACCACCTGCTGCAATATGTCTCTATCTTCTTTCAAATTAGAAACTCCTTTTACAATGGTCTTGTACTGGTGCAGTCCTTTACCAGTACGCAGGCTGCAACCTGCAGAGAGCTACAACTCTCTCTCATTTTCCAGTCTCACCTAGAAGGGAGCTACAACCCCCTACTTCTTTACAAGGACCACTTTTCATAAATTTTCAAACTGGATCCATATACATCAAATGATCATCAAGTACATATAAATTATAGTCAGCTATAGTAACCAGATCAAAATAACAGAAACCCAGAACACTTTATCAACAGAAAAATTCAGTCAACAGAAGATCTTAAGTAAGATATGCAGTTTTCCTTTTACTAGCCTGCGTCGCTACGCACTTCACCCTTTGCTTCTCTGCGTATACCCGCAGAGCTCCTTCTACTACACTGCGTGACCACGCACTACTTCTTCTACTGCGCTGCGTACATTACGCACCCAAATACACTATCGCGCCGCGTACTTTACTGAAGGCAAGCACTCAAAGACACTATCGCGTCACGTACTGTTTCTGTGCGTACGTACCTGAACCACTGTCGCTCTGCGTACCCACTTACTGCTCCTTTGTAGCGCATTAGCGTACCCACGCAATGCGCCTTTGTCGCCCCTGCGTATCCACGCACTTATCCTTCTTCTGCTCTGCGTACCTACGCAGAGGCACCGTTAAACAGCTGCGTACATCAGATTAGGGTTGAATTTACAGATCACCAGTGTGCTACAGTTAGACAGATGCCCAGATCTGATCAAGCGCTCGAGAGATCACCCTTTACAGATTCGCCTTCCACTTCACTTTCATATAGATCAAGCTTTTCGAAACAATAACCCAAATATTTCAGATCTTAAGATATTCAACCCAAAAGCATACTAAGCCAAATGATCTCCTTTGCTTTATATAGGCAAGCTCTTCCTCAAATCAAGGATCATGGGACTCAATAATAATAATAAAATAAAACAATACCACGGGCCAGAACCATCATAACACAATACCGTCGGCTAACTACCAAGGGTTAAACATAAGGAACCCCACACGTGCGCGCTTTACTGCCTTGAAGAGTGTGCACTGGGGGTACGCACCTCATGAATTAGTAACCTACATGTCTGGACGCGGTCCCTGCATAGCATACCTACGGGTACGCATCTTCTGAACTGTTCTCCTGCGTACTTCTTAATTTTCATCATATTGAGAGCCCTTGCCATGGGTGTTTCCATCAAGTACAACATCTGTAACCTATAACCATACCAGAAACATAATGCCAACAATCTCCCCCTTTGACATCAAGGGCAAAGGGTTATGCTCCCCCTAAGAACATGCTCCCCCTGAACCTGCCATAATCCACCAGACACCATTAATGCCCAAGAAAGAGATAGAAACATATTGCAGCTATATTCTGACCATCTTCCATGATCTCCTTTTGTATATCCTCCATAATGCCAACAATGCATTATATACTCCCCCTGAACCTGTGCCGCAACCCAGCATATGTACGCATATACCCAAGATGAACCATGCGTTCAACCAACAATCAGAAGAGTTTCAACAATAAGATGATGCATCAACAACCCCCAGCGTTTGCCTGAGGTATTCAAAAGTCTCCCTGGGCAATGGTTTGGTGAGAATATCAGCAACTTGTTCCATAGAAGGAACATACTCCAACTTGACTTTCTGTTCAAGCACTTGTTTCCGGAGAAAATGATACTTGATTGGTATGTGCTTGGTTTTTGAATGCATGACAGGATTCTTTGAGATGCTGATTGCACTTGTGTTATCGCATAAGATGGAGATAGGTGGTGTACAAGTGATTTGAAAATCCTGCAAGGTCTGCATCATCCAAAGGAGTTGAGTGCAACAAGATGCAGCATCAACATATTCCGCTTCCGCTGTAGACAAGGAAATTGAACTCTGTTTCTTGCTGAACCAAGATACTAATCTGGAACCCATAAAGAATGCACCACCACTTGTGCTCTTCCTGTCATCCACGCTTTCGGACCAATCTGCATCTGTATAAGCATGAAGTGTGAGATCTCTATCTCTAGGATACCATAAGCCATAATTTTGTGTCCCTTGAAGATATTTGAAAATTCTCTTTACTGCCCGAAGATGAGTCTCCTTTGGATTTGCCTGAAATCTACCAACTATTCCTACTGCATGCATGATGTCTGGTCGGGTACCTGTCAAATAAAGTAGACTTCCGATCATATATCTGTAGGTTGGCTGATGTACTACTGTAGATTCATCATTTGCACTGAGGCTACATCCTGTGACCATGGGTGTACATACTGGTTTTGCATCTTCCATGCCATATTTCTTCAAGATCTATTTGAGATACTTTGTTTGAGATAAAAAGATTCCTTCTTCCTTTTGTTGGATTTGCAAACCAAGGAAATATGTCAGTTCTCCCAGCAAGGACATTTCAAATTCTTTCTGCATGACCAAGGCAAAGCTTTGACTCATCTCTTCTTCATTGCTGCCAAAAATAATGTCATCTACATACACACAAAGTATTAGCAATTTGTCATTTCATTTTATTAAAGATTGCTAATCTGCTGATCCCTTTTGAAAACCTTGTTGATGAAGATATTTGTCCAAACGATAATAAAAGCCCTTGGAGCTTGTTTGAGCCCGTAGAGAGCCTTTTTCAATCTGCATCAGATTTGGATCATTTCCAAGAATGGACCATTGGTTGTTCAAGTATTCTTCTTCCAAAGTATCATTCAGAAAGGTTGATTTCACGTCCATTTGAAATACTTTGAAGTTTTGAAAACTTGAGAGAGCAAGGAACATTCGAATGGCCTCAAGTCTTGCAACAGGAGCAAAGGTTTCTTCAAAGTCTATTCCTTCTTGCTGCGCATACCTTTACAAACAAGTCTGGCCTTGTTTCTAATTACTTCTCCATTTTCATTCAATTTATTTTTGAAGACCCATTTTGTTCCGATAACATTCTTATCCTTTGGTCTAGGAACCAGTTCCCAAGTGTTGTTCCTTCCGATTGCTCAAGTTCTTCATCCATTGCTTTTATCCAACATTCATCTTTACATGCCTCTTTCACATTTTGCGGTTCAGTAGAGGAGAGTAATGCCAAATAGCTTGAGGCTTCTGCAACTGTTCTTCTTGTTTGTACACCTGCTTCTTTCTGCCCATAATCTGAGATTCTGGATGATTCTTCTGAACATATCTGGATGGAGTCTTTTCTTCTATTCTTGTCTGCTCCTCTGATTCTTCTTCAGGTTCTTCTTGAGGTTCTTCCTGAATTCTTCTTCTTCAATCACATTCTGTCGTTGAGGATATCCTTCATCTTCTTCGATGTCTTCATGATGTTAACTTGTCTAGGAATGATCCCTTCCAT